>PJEM01002945.1:0-104393 GCA_004023845.1 Helogale parvula
TGAAAACGAACTGAGGGTTGAAGGGGGAGGGGGGAAAAGAGGTGGTGGTGATGGAGGAGGGTACTTGTGGGGAAGAGCACTGGGTGTTGTATGGAAACCAATTTGACAATAAAATATTTAAAAAAAAAAAAAAAGAAGAAGAAGAAACTAGCCCTGAGGGCACACCTACCACATGAATGAATGAAATCCTGGAATGATGTGGAGTGATGTCTCCAGGCTTCATCGGTGGTGCACCTGCCCTAATTGGACCTGCTTAATCCTTGGGACGCCCAACCAGAACCCCCGTTAGCATCTCCTCTCTCATCTGCCTGAGCTTCCAGCCCTGGAGCCCCTCGTGGGCTGACCTGGCGTGACCCAGGACCTGTGGTTCAGGAGCGGTGTCCACAGCCAGGTCCGTATGGCACTGAGGCAGCACACCATTACTTGATATTTATGTAGAACTTTGTAGAACCAAGTAGACTCCAGATTGATATTCAAGAAGGATTCTGCCCTGGATGGTGAGTAGGTGGAAGTGAAATAGATTTTACTGTTTGCTGTGATTGGTAATTGTTTCCAAAAGCGTCAATGTGATGCTTTCCACCCGGGTTAAGTGCAATGGACAGCTACATGTAGGACGCTTCCCTTCTACACTTGGAGAGGAAGACCTAAGGCCAAAGAGGCCATTTACCTATTGCAACAGAGGGGCCACAGGCTTGCCATCCTGGTCTTCATCTGGACCGTTTCTAGATGTTGGCGGAAATCAGGGCTATCTCCGGGTCTCCCTTCACTGGTCTTTTATGAGAGCATCATTTTCTGAAGAGCGTTCCAGACAGACATTTAAAAATTAGCCATGCTTCTGCTGGTGACGTGCGGGCAAACACTAGGACACCTCCTTCGGACAGCAGTTTGCACTATATATGATGAGCCTTAGAGTGTTCATATATTGTGATCCTGTAATTCCACTTCTGGGAATCCATCCCAGGGAAATGACCTAAGTGCAAAGATTTATGTAAAAAGGCCTTATGGCAACATTATTTATTGTAGTGAAAAATTAGAAAAAGCCTAAATAAAGCAATTTAAGGGATGCTTACTGGTAGAGCCACTCAATGAAATGTTATGTGCCTTTTGCAGGAAGATTTCAGTCATGTGCAAAAAGCATATGACATATTAGGGCTTTAAAAAGAAGGATTTAAAGAGGCGCCTGGCTGGCTCAGGTCATGATCTCAAGGTTCGTGAGTTTGAGCCCCACGTCAGGCTCTGTTCTAACAGTTAGCTCAGAGCCTGGAGCCTCTCTTCAGATTCTGTGTCTCCTTCTCTCTCTGTCTCTCAAAAATAAATTTAAAACATTAAAAAAAAAGCAGGATTTAAAGCCACATGATCTTAATTATACATAAACATGAATAGGAAAGACACAATGAAAAAATATGGCAGAACGTCAACAGCAATTTTCACTGGGTAGTAAAGCTATTGATTTTTTCTTCTTTCTAATTTTTAATAGTTTCTCATTTTTATTGAATAACACTTAATATTTAAAATTATTTTTAAAGAACCAGAATGTCCAGGTTTAAAATGGCAAGTGGTTGATGGAGCTGCAGGATTCTTTTCTGACCTCCTGCTGAGATTCCTCTGGAGACATGGCAAACATTGAAAACTCAAAATACCATCCATTCCAAACTGAAGCTGACAGGTGATCTGATATCAGAAGCTGGTATCTCCAGGAATTTGGAGACTAAAAGAGCGGAGTCTGGAACGCTCTGACCAGGCTTTGCTTCATGACCCAGGAATTGCCTGGAAAAAGAATGGGGAGTGTCAACCTCCACCCCCCACCCCAAAGTCCTGGGGCTCTGGGGCCGGGGCGGGGGGGGGGGGGGTGGAATCTGCCACCAGAGAATCTATCCACTGACTTTCTAGGAGATAAAGAATGTTCTCCTCTTCTCTTCCCTCCCAGAAAACAGCTGGGAGGAAGGGGCAGGACGGGGAGGGCACAGCAGCCTGCATCCCGGATGGGTTGTCCCCAGGTAAAGTCCCAAAGGAGGCCGGAAACCAGAACAATGCTGGTGGGCACACACTGCTCCCGTGTTCCGTCCGCACAGAGCATCGGAGAAGCAGAGGACAGAGGAACGGGAATGGGAATGCGAACTGGTGCAGCCAACTCTGGAAAATAGTGTGGAGGTTCCTCAAAAAATTAAAACTAGAACTACCTTATGATCCAGCAATTGCACTACTAGGTATTTAACCAAAAGATACAGGTGTGCTGTTTCAAAGGGGCACATGCACCCCAACGTGTATAGCAACACTATCGACAATAACCAAAGTATGGAAAGAACCCAAATGTCCGTCGACGGATGAATGGGTAAAGAAGATGTGGTACACACACACACACACACACACACACACACACACACAGAATGGAGTATTACTTGGCAATCAAAAAGCATGAAATCTTGCCATTTGCAACTACATGGATGTAAATAGAGGGTATTTTGCTAAGTGAAGTTAGTCAGAGAGACAAATATCATATGACTTCACTCACATTAAGAACTTTAATATACAAAGCAAATGAACATAAGGGAAGGAAAGCAAAAATAATTTTAAAAAAACAGGGAGGGAGACAAAACATAAGAGACTCCTAAATATGGAGAACAAACAGAGGGCTCCTGGAGGGGTTGTGGGAGAGGGGATGGGCTAAATGGTTAAGGAGAATTAAAGAATCTACTCCTGGAATCATTGTTGCAGTATATGCTAACTTACTTGGATGGAAATAAAAAAAAAAAAGAAGAAGAAGAAGAAGTCTCTGGTCATCGAGGGCTGGGCCAGAATCACTCAGATTCACTTCTAAAACTGGGCTGACACTCATCTGGACCCTTCCAGAAGCAGTCCACCAGTGGTCTGGACAGAACATACCCAACCTGGGAAGGAATAAAGAGAATTTGTTTCTTTTTATCCTAATGGTCTTCGTGAAATCTCTGAAAGCTCAGAGAAGGAAGGGTCTCCAGTTCTTCTCTGAAGAAGCCAGCAGGGACTCACGAATTGGCATTTTCGACAGACACACGGGCAGAGAACCGGCTGAGATCAGAACAGGTAGAGACGACAAGAAACATGACAACTTTAGAGAGACACGCAGGGAAGTCGAAGCTAAAGGAACAGAAGGAAGGTTTGCACGGAAGGCGGTGAAGATCAGAACTCACAGGGGGAAATAACTGTGTCCTGCGCAAGCTGAAGCTCGCACCGCAAGCCGTCATCATTGTCAGAGTGTCCCGTGGCCTGAGAAGCTACCCCGCAACCCAGAGAGGAATCATGCCTGAGGGTTCAAGCAGGTACAGCCAGATTTATGGTTTTTCTTCATTCAACATGGCCCCCAGTTGTGGAATCAGATCAGGCGTTCCTGGGTAGATCATGAAGTTCAAGAGTCACGTTTAGATTCCTTGATAAATATCATTCATTCATCTGGTTTTTTTTCACTTGGCCATTCATAAACCCTGAAACCCTTGGCTTCTGTATGTTGGATATGCCGCTAGACACTGGAGATACAGAGGGAGGAAATGTTCCCTCACCTCCAAGGAGCTCATGACCTGATCGTGGTCATGAACACTCATTACCGAGCAGGTGGCAATGGGAGGGTAGGTGCGGGGGCTGCCGAAGCTCAAAGGAGAGGCAACTAATCCATCTAGGGGTGAGGGTCATGGAAGGCTACACAGCAGAGAGAATATTTAAGTAAAATCTTGCAGCGCAAGCAAGACTCAGCCTGGCAAAGGATGGGTAGAAATGTGTCCAGAAAGAAGTGAATCAGGGAAGTGCTGGGGTGGTGAGAGGGGAAGAGACCGTGTGTAGCTCGGACCATCGGCGTTTGGGCTAGGGCTGACACAGAAGGATCCCTCATATCGTGTCAAGCTAGGGAATTTGCAATGTTGCCAAATTGTACCGGAGTACATTAAATAGTCCAGAGAGTGACGTGATCGTGTTTACATTCTAGGAAGACCCCTTTGTCATTAGCCATTCACTCATGCAAAAGAGAAAAGGAATCGAATTGTCTGAAGCAACTCTCTGAATCAATAGTGGCTTTATTATCCTCCTGGCACAGAAAAGAAAGCAAGGTGCAGGGACACTGAGTTAGAACCCGAAGTTCCCCAGCCTGAAGACACTGAAGCAAAGGCCCAAACCCAGGCCTCATGATTCTATCACCTTGACTTTGCAACCGCAGACCAGCCATCTTGTCTACCCTTCTTCTTCCCGCCTGAGAATTGGCAGTGCGCTCCACCGCCTCCTGGTGTCTTGGCTTTCTGACTTTGTGCTTACAGAGCATGTCTCAGAGATCTATTTCAGTCTTTTAGAATTCGGTCCTCAGAGTGACAGCACTAAATGTGGCTCGGCCGGGCTGGAAAGTGACTGCAGCTTCCTAGAGGTGGCCCTATGGGAGGAATCATGGTGGGGGGTGGGGGTGCAGCTCCGACAGGCTCTCAGCACTGCATGGTGTGACATATCCCAGGGCAGAAGGAACTGTCCTCTACATCCCCAGCCTGTTTCTAAACTCATGACTCAGGCAGAGACTCCTCCCACTGGGGAAAGGGAGTAAGAGATGGAGAGAGGGCAGGAGGGTCCCACCAGGAGAACGCAGACATGTCCCCACTGATACTTTCAAGCTCTCTGTTCTCTGAACACGTTGGTCCCTTCACGAAGCCTGAAGATCACTAGCAGTGTGATAGGTCCCTCAAAGGTGGAAAACGACTTTTTATTCAAGAGGCTACCCCCCCGCCCCAAACTGACCATTCTTGAATCACTTCTGCCTTTTGGATCTTCTCCATTTTGAAATGGGTCAAAATAATGCGTTATTGACATCGACGCCAAGGCTAAAATTCTGTCCTTGTTTTTTCCTAATGTTTTATTCTGAAATATTTGTAGATGTGCATGTAGTTGGAAGCAATAATACGGCCATAATACATACACCCTCCACTCAGCTCCTCCCACTTCACACCTTGCAGAGCGGAAGTGTCATGTCACAGCCCGGAAAGGCCACCGCACAGTTCGCCTCGCCCACATTCCCCGAGTTTTACATGATTCATCTGTTTGGGAGTGCTTCATTCTGTGCAGCTTTTCACATGTGTCTGTTGGTGTGACCACCACCGTGAAGGTGCGCAATGCTCAGTCCATGGGATCCCTCGTGCTACCCCTTAGAGCCAGATCAACGTCCCCCCCAGCTCCCTAACCCCCTAACAGGCTCTGTAGAGTTGCTGTGTCTATAATTTTGATATTTCAGGAATACTATAAAAATAGAGTCATATAGCATGTAATCTTTGGGGACTGATTTTTTTCACTCAGCATAATTCTCTGGAGTTTCCTCCAATTCGTTGCGTGTATTAAGAATTCACTCCCTTGTACCGATAAACTGTATTCCATTCACCTGGTGAGGGAGTGGCCGTTGTTTCCAGTTTCTGACCCTTATGAACCAAGCTGCTCTGAGAGTCTGTGTACAGTTTCTGTGTGAAGGTGTTTTCACTTCTGGGTTGTATGATGATAGTGTGTTTTGTTTTTTAAGAAATGGCTGAACTGTTTTTCCGTAGAGGCGCTAGCACTTTTCATCCCCACCCACAGCGTCGGAGTGATCAGTGTCTCCACGTCCTCACAGATTTGGGTGGTGTCGCCTTGTTTTTATCATAGCCGATCTGATGGGTGAGTAGCAGTATCTCCTAGTGGTGTTTTTTTTTTTAATGCTTTATTCTTATTTTTGAGAAAGAGAGCAAAGCAGGGGAGGGGCAGAGAGAGGGGGTGACAGAGGATCCACAGCAGTCGCTGTGCTGACAGCAGAGAGCTTGACACGGGACTGGAGCTCATGAACTGTGAGATCACGACCTGGGCCAAAGTCGGACGCTCAACCAACTGAGCACCTAGGTGCCCCTCTCCTTGTGGATTTAACGTGCATTTCATTCAGGGATCATGGTGCTGAACATCTTCTCGTGTGCTTATTTGTCATCCCTGGATGTCTTTGGTGAAACATTTATTTGTGTCTCTTGCCTGTTTTCTAACTGCATTATTTAAATTTTTTACTGCTGAGTTTTGAGCATTCTTTGGATATTCTAGATTCCTGTCCTTCCTCAGGCGTGTGTGTGGTATGCAATATCTTCTTCCCCCTCCTTTCCATCCTCTCCATGGGGTCTTTCACAGGTAACCTTTCCGTTCTGAGGAGGTTTCTTTCTCTCAATTTTAATCCTTTAATAGTCATGCCTTTGGTGTCAAGGCTAGGAAATTTTCACCCGGCTGTAGGTTCTAAAGATTTTTTTCCTGTTTTCTCTCCTGTGTTTTCCTGACTATTATTATTCTCATGCTAATTCTCTGCCACATTTCCCCTACAAATTATACCCAGCTCCACTTAGTATAGCCCTTCAGCAGTTCTGAAAAGAGACAAATGGCCACCTACGGTGCCCTAAATTTGAGTGACCAATTGATAAGGTGACCACTGCCCCTTACTCATCATTAAGGGGACATGAAGGGAGGAAGTTTAAACTCCCAGCTTCTGTCCCAATGTCAGGGGCATTAAGAGCCTGGCTGGAATGAGGGGACAAGAGTTTGCCTCCTGCATTGAGCTGGGTTCATCAAAACAGAGACCTACACGTGCAGTTAGCACTTGAATATTCCCATTTCTTAGGACGGAAAACCCTAGACAGTGAGGACAATGTATGTGCCTCTGCCACAATTTGCTTGGTGGAGTTCTCCACAGAGTTGAGTGGCTGGTCAGTATGCGGGGGAAATACTTGGGTTCGAACTAAGCTGTGTGGCTTTGAAGACCTGACCCGATCCTCTGAGATGGTTCCTCCTCACCTGAAAAAACAGCCATCGTGCCTGCCTTGATAGGAAATTGGTTTTATTATTATACAGTCAACCAGGAAATGCACAGGCAACTTTCAGGTAAAGGCACAGAGTGGCCATTCTTTTCCCAATGTGAGAGGGGGCTGCTGTCCTTACCAATGAGGCAACTCTGGTTCTCACAAGCTAATCAAATCTCCAGTGAAGTCGTGGGTAAACAAGAATTGAACTGGAAAAGATGAGTAATTACTACAACCCATTAACCCTTTGTCCCGAGCAGGTCTGGTCAAACCTCATCTGAACACTCCTGCCACAGGTTCATGAGTGTCCTAGTGATTCCACAGATGTCCAATGGCTTTGCCTGCCCATTTCCATACCTGTGACTAATTCACCATCCATCCATCTATCCATCCATCTACCCAACCATCCATCCATCCAACCATCCACCCATTCACTCATCCATCCACCCACCCATCCATCGATCCACCCATCCATCCAACTGCACACTTTGATGCACAATGTGTTTCATGCACTATTGCAGGGGCTATGAACACAGTAGTGAGCAGACAGACCAGAACCCAGCTTTACTCTCATTCTAGTGGGAGCTCCAACAGTGAATGAATAAATAGAGAATTTAGGGTAATAAAAGTATTAAGACTCTAGGATGGTGGGATGGAGAGTGGCCAAGGGGAAAGAGGGGACCTCTGGATGCAGGGTGGTGAGGAAACTCTTCTCTCAAGATGGCATGGCTGTAAAAGGAGAGAGAGCCAGTCTTGTGGGGATCTGGGGAAGAGCATCTATGGCAGAGGGTACAGCAACTGCAAAGTTCTTGCAGCAGAAACAGGCAAGGTGGGGCCAGAACAAGCACAGCCGTGGAGGAGGCCCGAAGGTGGTGTGTGGGGTGGCTGGTGGAGGTCACTGCGCCTGGCAGCTCATGGAGGGTCTTCTAAGGCATTTGGATTTTCAGGTTCTTATAAACAGAGGGTCTCAAGGGATGTAAAGCTTAGCTGCACATTTTGAACGGGTCCCTCTGGCTTTAGCGTGGAGGAATTGGAGGGTCAAGAGCAGAAGCCGAAAGCAGGTTGCAGGCCATGGAACTGGCTGGAACCACAATGAAGGGAACTCAAGAGAGAGGACAGCAGTCCCCTGAGACCAGGGCCAGCCAGCCTGCAAAGCCCAAGTCTGCACCAAGCTCCTCTGAGCATTTGCTGAGCTTACCACCTTTTTATTTTTTAATGAAGACATAATTTGCCATTTTAAAGCATACAGTTCAGTGATTTTGAGGGCAGTCACAAGGTTGGGTGGCCATCACCACTATCTAGTCCCAGCACAGCTTGTCACACCAAAAAGAAGCCTCATACCCATTAGCAGTTACCCCCACTTGTCCCCCCACCCCCAGCCGCCAGCAACTGCCAACCTATTTTGGACATTCCTTATAGGCGAAATCACACATTACGTGGCCTTTGTGTGTCCTTGTCACGCTGACTATAACTTTGCATGGCTCATCCGTGTTGTGGCATGGCTATATTCTCTTTTTGTGGCCGAAGGACTTTCTTTTGTGCAGATGTACCCCACCGAGTCTGCCCATTTGCCAGGTGAGGTCCAAGAACACCAGGGGAGTGATGTTCCTACTGACAGGGAGCGGGAGCTATGCCTGAGACGGACCTGTGGGGACGTGTGGAGGGACCAGGGTGGACACAGGGGATTCATCTTAAAATAAATCACCAAGCGGGACTTCATGTTTTATGCAATGGTGTCTAAGTTACGTTTTTACACTGATAAAGCTTCTCCAGTCCCTTGGCTCACCGACGGAGCCTAGCCATTTCCGGAAGCCGAGCACAAGGATTGTCGAGACAGGAGCCTGGTTTTCATCCATCGGGTGCCAACAGCCGCTCTGACACAGGGCAGACCCTGACCCATCGGCCATCGGCTCATGACCAGCCGTGATGCCATCCTCCAGGGCTTCCCTTCTCGCACAGGCAACCCCAGCAAGACGCAGCATTCCTGCCCAAGCACAGAACAATTGATGAGCCGTGGTCCCGGGGCTCAGTTTTGCTGGTTGGACTCGGAAACTCTGGCTTGAAAGCCGCTGCCATATTTCATCATCCCACTGCCCTTTGAATATGTTTCAGGGCTGTTAATCTTAAAAGTAAATGACGGGCCATTTCCCAATGAGGCTCAGGGCACTGGGCCACAGAAGAAAGCCTTGCTGGCCAAGTCAGACAGCCCCCCCACCTTTCTTTTACTTGGCTGCACTGTGGCACAGGTCAGCTCTACCAGAGGGCCAGAGTTCCACCTGGGAGCCCTCAACGGTGAGCACAGGGCAATGAAAACACGGAGCATGAACAATGCCATCGCAGGTGTCTGAGCGGGCTCCGGCCGCTACTAGAGAACACGGAGATGGGGTGGCTTGCAGACGGCAGGAATTTATCGGTCATAGCTCTGGGGCTCAGAGGACCTGCATGGTTGGGTTGTGGTGAGGGCCCTCTTCTGGGATGCAGATGGTGGTTTTCTGAGGTGACCTCCCATGGTAGAGAAGAGAGAGAAGGCAAGCTCTTTAGTTTTTCTATAAGGGCTCTAAAATTCATGACGAATCACCTCCCAAAGGCCCCCCCTCCCACCACAGTCCCTTAGTATCATCACCTGGGGGTTTAAGATTTCGACATGTAAATTTGGGGGGGACACAAACATGCTTCCCCAGTACCAATCACGCTACGGCATTTCAAATACCACGTTGTGCCTAAATCCGAACACTGCCTTAGAATACAGCCCTTTCTGCCTGTCTGACACTGCGTGCCAACTGGCCTCCGAGAGGCTGTAAGGACGTCTGGCCCAGATGGGGAAGTCTTGCTGGAGAACAGAAGATCCTCAGGGAACCAGGCCCCCCAGACGGACCTCTGCTAGGGCCAGGAGGTAGCCGTTCTTTTCTTTCCCATCAGGGCATGCAGTCTGAGCCTGAGTCGGTCCTAACCAAGAGCCCGAGAGTGGGGTGCTAACACGGCAACTTGTCCACACTTCCAAAGTGGAAGACCAAAGAGAAAGGGTTGCCCGTCCCAAGTGTGGCAAATGGAGGGAGGGGTTCGGGGCGAAAGGGAGCCCAGGCACAAGGAGAGGGCTCTGCACACTGCTCTGTGCCTACAGGGCCCGTCTGCCTGCTAATTAGCACCAGGACCATAACGGCTTCTCTTACACCCACATGATGATCTTGTTTTTCTCATATAATACACTATCTCTTTTAAATCAGCACATGTTTTTTTCTTCTCTAAGAAGCCTCCCAACTGCATGGAAAAGTTCAAGGCTTTTCCAGAGAATGCGGTTTCTGAAAACACGACAAAATCGCCAGGAATGGATGAAGCTACAGTCGCAAAAACTGCCGGCATCATTGCTGCCTGGGGGGCTTGAGGCAGGCGCTGGCCTGCCTGGGCCGTGGGAGGGGGATACCGAGCTGTTGCCAGGGAGTCGCCATCACCGTGCGGACTGCTGGGTACTCCTCGCCGGCCTGGGAGTTCCCAGCGGACCTCTTGCCCGTGGGAGGAGAGTCTGGCTCTGTGACCTTGGGTGGGTCACCTACCCTGTTGTGACCTTGAGTGCCGTGCTAGGGTGCTGGGGTGCTGGGGCTCGGTCTGAAGGAAATAGGGAGCCATGGAAAGACTTTAAGCAGGGAGGTGATAATCGGGTCTGCATTATTCAGGTTCCTCAGGGGGTAGTTTCTGGGGAGCAAAACCACGTAAATGGAAAGAACTCTTGTTTCGGAGTCAGAAAGACCTTGGGCCCTCGTGATGCTGTCCACCCTCCTCCTGTCCCCCCTCGCCCCGCCCCTCCGGCTGGGTGACCTTGGGCAGGTCCTTCAAATGGGGGAGCTAAAAAGGCAAAGCTGATTCAGCAGGTCTGGGCAAGGCCTGAGAGTTTGCATTCCTCACAAATTTTCCATTTCCTCCACGATGATGTTTCTGCAGCAAGACCCACTTCGCTGCATGTCTGCTGGGCACGGAGGACGATGCCCACCCTTTCTTCTGGGCCACAGACCGCACTTTGAGTAGTGAGGCTTTGAGTCTCTGAGCCTCAGTTTCCCCGCTTGTAAGACGGCCTTGATCACACGCAGCTCGCAGGGCCGTGAGGGGCAGGGATGAGGCCCAATGGCCCTGGCAGCACAAAGCGTGCCCATCCCTCCTCACCCCTGCTCCCTCCCTCGCATTGCCGCCCAGCCTCCGGATGATTCAGGTCTATTCTAGGCTCAGTACCACCACGGACCAGCTCATTTCTACCCCTCCCTCCTTCGTAATTGGTGTGTTCTGGAAGCCTGCTTGGCGCTGGGCTCACCTTTCAAACGCCCTAGAATCCTTCTTTTGGCTTCTCTCTCTTTTCTATTTAAATTCAAGCCTCACAACGCTCGCCCCAGGCTCCTACCATCCTGCTGCCATTAGGAGATTAAAGTTGTGCAGCACCTGCCGCTGTGGCTCCCAGGGCCCCACTTTTCACGTCAAGTGAGGCGGGCCACACCACCTGCCACACACACACGGGCCACCTCCTCCTTCCAAGCAAGGGAGCCGCGCGCGTGGGGAAGGGCTGTCTTATCATGAGGCCTTATGTTTACAAGGCACCTGAGTGGGGGAGGGGCTCGCAGAACCCCAGGCAAGTGGGGAGGGTGGGGGGCTCCATGAGAGGTCTACCGGCCTGGGAGCTGGGGGTCTGGGGAGCGGTACTGGCTCTGCTTCTCCATGATCCTGGGCCTCAGTTTCCCCATCTCTCGGAAAGACGTGGGACCAAACATTCTCTAGGAGCCCTTCCTCCCACCGTGTCCTCTGTGGTCCCTATTTATAAGCGAGGAACTCGGGGTTCCTGACAATCAGCCAGTGCCCCTCCCTCCTCCATCTGTGACGTATGAAGTCATCACATTCACATCCATGACCCGCCAGTCACACACGTCTATGATCATCTGAGTGACCCCCTCCACCTTGGAAAAGGACAAACTCAGCCCAACTCTCCTCTCCAGCGGTGGCCCCATGTTTTGGTCTGTTTTTATTATAAAACTTGGCAGAGCAGAGCTCCCGGAGCGGTTTGCAAACATGTCTGTCAGTTCTCTGAGAGGCCTCCCGAAGAGAGGCACGGTCTGTGTCCCTCCCTGGAAACCGGGTGGGCTCCTGGGAGCGTTCCAACTGACCGCGTAGGGCAAGAGTGACATATGACTCCAGGTGGGGTCCTGAGGGGCCACACAGCTTTCGCCTTACCTACCGGAATATTCCTTCTTATGCAGTCTGACTGCGCTGAGGCCGCTATGCCGTGAGGAAGCCCAAATCTGTGCAGGGAGAGGCCCCAAACCCAGGGGGAGAGACAGAGGGGGGTCCCTGACCAGCCCGCCGCTGTCCCGACTCCAGCCACCGAGGGACTTGCGGCAGCCTGACAGACAGAGGATGCCCGGCTGAGCCCCTGACTCACAGGAGCCCGGACAAAGAGTGACATGATTGCCACGTTTCTGTGACCCTGACTTTGAGCGCAAGGCAGCACACAGCACCACCGCAGCCTTCCACGCGTGCCCTCCGGCCCCAGCCCGCCGGGCTCTCCTCCCCACCATCGGGACCACCGCCAAAGTCAAGTGCAGTGTTTCCCCCACCTGACCTGCCAGCAGCATCCGACTCCCTTGGTCACCCCATCCTTGAATTGCTTTCAGCTCCAGGGACCCACCTGACTGTCCTGTGGCCTCCCTGACTGGCCCTTCCTGGTTTCTCTTGTTAGTCTCTTCCTCGTCCCCGGGCCACGCGCATGAGAGAGTGCAGCTCAGGGTCGGGACTTTGCTCCATGACACTGGCTTCCCTGGAGAGCTCAGCAAGCTCCAGGCCTCACCTGCCATCAGGTGCCAAGGACCCCAGACGGCTCCCTCCCCCCAGCTCCAGACACCCACATCCCCCGCCGACTCCGCCTCCCCACCGGGGTGCCCTGTGGGCGCCTAGCGTGAAGGTGTTCAGACTGAGCTCCTGAGCGTCCCTCCGGCAAACCTGGTCCCTTAGATCTCCCCAGCCCCGGTCGCTCCAGATAAAAAACCCGAGTCACCTTGGCTCCTCGCTGTCCGTTACACACCCCACCCAAGCCTGTCGTCACATCTACAGGCTCGGCTTTCAATCTAGACCCGGAACCCACCCCCTCTGCACCCTGCCCCCCCTACCAACCTGGGTCCACACCACCTTCCTCTGCGCCTGGATGCACTCTCTCCTCCTAACTGGCTTCCCAGCATCTGACTTTGTCCCCCTTCCTTTGACCTTCCGCACAGACACCAGAGCGATCCTTTCCAAACCAAAGTCCTGTCCTACCATTTCTCGGATCAGAACTCTTAATGGCTTCCTTCTGGTCTCACTCAGAGTCATTACAAAGTCACTCCAATGACCTACAGGGTCCTTCATGATCCACCCCTCCCCTTTCCCTTTTTTAAATTCACTCCCCTACTTTTCTCCCCTCTGCTCCCTCTGCTTTATCCCCGGTGGCTCCAGAAAAACCCTCAGACATGGCAAGCATTTTCCACCACAGGGCCTTTGCACTCGCTGCTCCTTTGGCCTGGAGTTCTCTTCCCCAAGACAACTGCATTGTTCCTTCCCCCACCTCCTTCACTCGCTCACCTCTTCTGTATGACTTTCCCTGACGGCCCTTATTTAAGATAGACACAGACACGCACTCTACACACCCCTGCCAGGCCCTCCCTTAACCCTGTCTATTTATTTCTCTGTTTAACACTTATTACCCTCTGGCATATTTCACATTGACTTGTTTGCTCTCTGCATTCCATCACCCAGTTCTAAGTCCCATGATGACAGGAATTCTAGGCTATTTTGTTCACAGCTGTTTTCCCAGGATCTAGAAGAGTGTCTGGCACCCAGAAAGCTCTCAATAAACATGTGAATGAATGAATGAATGAATTTCACAATATGGTTCCAAATTGCAGCCGTCAGAGTGATATGCCAAGACAAATCATCGGTTTTGCCTCTATATAAACTCTTCAGAGCTCCTCATCGTCTTGGAGATAAAACTCAGCCTCCCTAACCCTACACTTAAGACCCTTTATGATTTGACCCCGGTCTACTTCTGCAGCCCCGTTTCTCACTCCTCCCTGCTTTTCGTATCACACTTCAGGAACACCAGACTGCTTGAGTTTCTCCACATGTCACCATGATGTGTCCTTGCCTTTCCTTTCACTGTCCCCTCTTGCCCGGAATGCCCTCTTTATCATCTTTCTCCCTATCATTGCTTCTCAATGCTTAGGGTCCAGCTCAGCTCTCCCTTCCCCTAAGAACCTCCCTTGCCTACCCTAGCGGGGCTGGGTTCCTCTTCAGCAGCTCCCAAGGCACCTGGGGCTGCCCCCCCATCACAGCCCCTACCCTAGTCATTTAATTTCCTGTTTTCTGTTTATGTCTCCACCACTAGACTGTAAAGGGTATAAAATAAAAAAGGACATGAGCATGTTGATCTAATGAAAGGCACCAGCCAGGGACAAGACTGGACGCGGCATGCAGGGGGTGGGGGGTAACCTTGTCTAAAATGGGGAAGAACATTGAGTCAACTCCTCGCACCCTCATTTGGGGAAAGTTGGCAATGGACTGGATATTGGATGGCGCTGCGGAGAT
Organism: Helogale parvula; assembly: GCA_004023845.1. Classification (NCBI taxonomy): domain Eukaryota; kingdom Metazoa; phylum Chordata; class Mammalia; order Carnivora; family Herpestidae; genus Helogale; species Helogale parvula. The sequence goes on from PJEM01002945.1 coordinate 14,388, forward strand.
ATTGTTCCTGTTCTTAGGTACAGCCCACAGAACAAGTGGGGGTAACAAGAGCCTGCTTCCGGAGGGGGCGGGGCTTAATTGAATCAGACCACTCTCCAAACGGTGCCTGGGACAGAGCAGTGCCCCGGAAGTGATGTCGGTGATCAGGTGCGCGATGCCTCTGTCAGCCGACGGGCCTGGCACACAGCGGGTGCTCCCAGAGTGTCTTTGAATTGGAAAGAGAAATGGGTGCCCGTGGGTATTGGATGCAGCCCCCTCCCAGCGTGTCCTGATGGCGGGAGGGTGGGGGTGAGCGCAGCTGAGCTCCGAGCTCCATATCCTGCAGGGATGGGACTGGGGGGGCAGCGAGCTGACTGGTCCCTGCAATTACAGGACTCCTCTTTCATCTATATGATAATGACGTCTCTCCCAGGGGCTGGCAGGCATGAGCCCGGGGAGTGGAGCCTTGAGGGCTGGAAAGACAGTTCTGGAAAGACCAGGGCTGGCGCCGACCCAGGAAGGAAAGGCCTGGCCTGTCCTGCTGGGAGACAATTCAGCCACAGTGGCGGGGAAAGCCACACACCGGCAACATGGCGAGAAGGAGAAGCCCACTGAGGTGGCCCCCGGCCAGTCTTGAAGGTGACCGTCAGTAGTCAGATAAACTGCCTACTGAGAACAGAACTACCTCAAGGTCCAGTGTTTTTACCTGAACTTCACGTTAGTTCCACAAGATAAGAATAAGATCCCCATTTTGCAGATGAAGAGACTGAGGGTCAGAGAGGAGTGGACTTCTCCCAGAGTCCCACGGAGTCAGGATCTAAGTATTTCCAAAGCCCCTTTCCCTGCGACGTAAACTGATAAGCTCACAGGTTTCTGAAAATAAGCACAAACAAGGTGGGAAGAGGTAACACCCTTCCCCACCCCCCACCGGCCCCGCACACGCAGCCAAGGGCCCAGGCTGAGAGGCTCCCCGCACACTCCCAGGCGTGGCCTTCCCAGGGCGGAAGGGGCTCCGGAGTCGCCCCCAGTCCCTCCCCCTGGACCCCAGCCGTGGGTGGTCGAAGCGGCTGGAAGTCTCAGACCGGGGCAGACATGAAACACACGCGCCAGGGACTCAGCCTCCGCCAGGGAGCACCGTGGCCGACACCTGGGGAGAACCAGGTCCCCAAGGACAGCAAGAAGAGACATCCTTGTGCCCAGAGCGACACTCTCCGCTGGTGGCTGAGGGCCCCTGAGACTCGGTTTGCTTCCGAACAACTTGAATGCCCACCGGCCCCACAGTGAACAAAGATCCTCTGTCAACATCTTTCTGCCGAAATGTCGACATTCATTCATTCAATACCTTTTTCTTTTTCTTTTATTTTTTTCCTAAAAATATGATTTTATAGTTTACTATGATTAAACTCTGTTCCAGGTGCTGGAGATACACCAGTGAAGAAAACAGACAAAAGCCCTGGCCTGGAGGAGCTGACATTCAGTAGGGCAGACAGACAAGCCACACGTACAGCGATAAAGTCCCTGGTGTGTCAGGAAGTGGCAGGTGCTTGGAGATGAGGGAAGGACAGGAAGGCAGGGGCTGCCATTCTAGATCAGTGGTCAGTAGGGGCCTCACTAAGAAGGTTTTGTTGGAGCAAAGACATACCGGAGCAGAGGGAGATAGCCAGTCAGGTATTGGCGGCAGACAGCATTCCAGGCAGAGATCGTATGTGCAAAGGCCCCTAGGCAGGAGCTGCTTGAGTTGTTGGAGGAATAGCTGAGGGACGGCATGAGCAGGAGGAAAAGCAGAAGACAGTGTGGGGTGGGGATGGGGTCAAAGGCTTGCAGGTCAGAGGGCACTCTGGCTTTCTCTCTGACCTTCACACAAGGTGCCTGGAGGCTTTGGAGCAGAGCAGGAACGTGGTCTGACTAGAACTGGAAAAATCGCTGTGGCGCTAAGAACAGATAGCAAGACGGATACAGAGGATCCACTAGGGGGCGCTGGTAATACTCCGCGCAGAGGCAGGAGGGGGGAGGGGAGACGGGTGACAAGGGTCAGACTCTCACCCAGGTATGTTGATAGCATATTCGGGTCTTCTCCTGCAGCCCAGTGGGAAGCTGACTGGGGCCCAGCTGGCCTGGGTTTGAGTCTCGGTCTCTCCTTCAAGCTGCTGGTCTCCGGAGGAACGGACTTAATCCTGCCAGAGCCCCCGTGTTTCCTTATTGGAGAACAGGTGCTGTGAGCCCCTGAGCACAGCCTCAGGCATACAGTATGTGCCCACTAATGGCTACACTTACGGTCGCTCTTCTTTTTTATTGTTGTGCTACTGAGATTTGTGAGGTCAGAGACTACACAGACCACAGAGACACATTGTTTCCAAGCAGCACAGGGAAAACGCCCCCTCTGCTACATCTGTTCCAAATGAAACGGCAGCGTCTGTGTGGGAGCTCAGGACGCTCTGACCCCGCCGTTTTGACCCTGTGGCCATGCCAGCCTTCCCATTGTGACCTCAGGGTCAGCAGAGCCCCCAGTGACACATAAGAACTTTGAAATCAAAATTATAGAGGAAATGACTTTAGGGAGTCAAGAACTATTTTTGGCATGAACTCCTCTGAGCTCATTGAAGCCCTGAATCAATTTCCTATGGAGTAAGAATGGCCTCTCTTTCCTATTTCCATCAGAAGTTTTCCGAAATAATTTCACAGGACCTGCGCAGAGCTGCGGCCCGGGACAGCGGGAGGGCACGACAGGGCTCGGATTCACCTGTCTACCCCATCACGTCTCCTGCAGAATGGCTTGTCTTTGGAAGCTGTTCTTTCTTTCACATTCAATGGGGATCTTGCTGCAATGACAGGGTTCAAAGCAGCAGAATCCTTACGGTCAAAAAATGGTAGGATCCAAATAGCAGGGTTTTACCCTTGACCTTGGTTCTGCTTCTAGCACTTCCAACTCCCCTGAGCTGTGTGGCTCCAAGGTCTTGGGCTTTGCTGTAACCCTGGCCTTGTGGGGCGCCTCTAACGCACATCTCGGACCTCTGGCCACTTCTCCTGGTTCCCGCCCCCAGCCTGACCTGGGCACTGTGGCCACCAAGAGCATCCTGCTCCCCTGCCTCCCCCAACACACTTCTGGCACACAACCGCCGCTTCCCAGCCCGCTGGTGGGCACAGACCTGCAACACCCCCCCAAGGCAGAAGCGAGCCCCGTGGTGCCCGTGCGCCCCAGTACCCACCTCGCCCCGTGAGTACTCTCCAGGGATCTGTCTCCCCCCGCACACCCCCCCCTTCTTAGAGTATTTGCTCATTCATTCCGCAGTGCTTATTAGGGAACCTTGACCCAGCGTTTTCCTATCTCCTTGGTCCACTCATTCATTCATTCCACAAGTCTGTCTTTTCTTTCTTTCTTTCTTTTCTTTTTCTTTCTTTCTTTCTTTCTTTCCTTCTTTTTTTATTTCCTTTCTCTATTTCTTTTCTTCTTTTCTTTCTAAGTTTATTTATTTAGAAGTTTATTTATCTAAAGTTTATTTATTTAAAGTGAATTTATTTAATTTACAGTTTATTTTTTTGTTTATTCACTTATTTGGTGAGAAAGAGCACATGAGAGAGTCAGAGAGGGGCAGAGAGAGAGGCATACACAGAATCTGAAGCAGGCTCCAGGCTCTGAGCTGTCAGCACAGAGCCCAACATGGGGCTCCACCCGAAACCCTCAAGATCATGACCTGAGCCGAAGTCGGACGCTTCACCGACTGAGCCCCCAGGTGCCCCGTGGCACCTCTCTTACTGCTGGTGTAACAATTACACAAACTCAGCACTTTAAGACACACAGGTCTCTGAGGTTCCTCTGCTGTAGGTTGGAAGTCGGGCATGGGTCTCCCTGGGCTGACGTCAGGGTCCTGGCGGCTGGGTTCCTGCCAGAGGCTCTCGGACAGACCCCCTCCTGCCCTCCCACCCCCTCCCCCACCTCTGGAGTCTGCCACCCCTTGGCGTGGCCCCTTTGCTGCATCTTCAACCCCTGGAGGTTCGGCTGTCCTCCCGCTGCACGACTCTGATGCTGCCTCTGTTCCCACGTCTCTCCGTCTCTCCATCTCTCGGTCTCTCCCACCCAGACTAACTCCGCAGTCCCCCACGGCTTCTAAGGACCCTTTTAGCTATACTGGGCCCGGGCCTCCTCCCCGGATAAGCCAGGATATGCTCTCTACTTAAAGGAAAACTGATTAGCATGTTTAATTCCCTTTTGCCACTAACCTAAGATTTCACAGCCTGGGGTTTAGACCTTGGACGTCTCTGGGGGGTGGGGGCGGAGCTGACCCCACCCTCCTTCCCTGGCCTGGCGCCTGGGCCTGCCGACACCAGAGCTCTGTGAGCCCCAGCGCGCGGGTGACCCCCAAGCCCGGTCCCAAGAACAGCTGCCGCCCTCTCTCCTCGGCCCGGCTGCTCGGCCCCAGCCTCGTGGCGCGCCCCCCACCTCGGCCTTTCTTGTGGGGCTCCCCCTGCCCTGCTCCTCCCTCTGTCCCCCTTCTTCCTGGGAGGGGATCCAAGGGGGCTGCCTCCTCCCCCTGCTGTTCCCCTGCCCCCCACGCTGGCAGATCTAACAGCACTTCCCCCAGGGCATGGGGTCAGCCACCTTGGATCATTCTGGCATTTTCTCCTGCCCCCAGCCCTCAGCTCTCCACTCCGAGCCCAGCCCGGACCTTCTGAGTCTGTCTGCTCAGCTCCGCCTTCCTCAAGCCCCGCCCCTGCACGCCCCCGCCATTCTGGGGCCCCAGTGCCCACCTGCAAGTCTTGCTACAGTTGCAGGGAGCAAACTACTCCCGTCATCAGTGCTACGTCTTTCGAAAGGACATAAGACAGTTGTTTATTTTCTCAAGGGGACAAATCCACACCCACGCCCTTGCTCCCCTTCCGCCATGGCTCTGTGAAATTTGCGGTCACCTTTATGTGGGAAGATTCAGGAACCCTTTTTGTTTTTTTCATAATGACCTTCGATATTCTAAACATCTCCACTCCTGGTCATGTGTTGGTATCTTAAGTTGCTGAGCCTCAAAGGAAGACGAAAAAGCATCTACTCACCTGGAAGTCGTGTCTGGTGCAGTGAAGGCTGGGAACGCCTCCGTGACAGAGTTCTAGAACAGATGTTTCCTCGTCACCTGTTAACACGGACCCTGCTCCCCCGCCACCCCACCGAGAGTGTGCCACCAGCTTGTGGATGTGACCACCTGCCTCAATGTTCGGAAGACAAATTTTCTTTTTTTTTAAGTTTGTTTGTTTTTAACGTTTTATTTATTTTGAAAGACTCTGTGACTGGGGGAGGGGCAAGAAAGAGAGAGAGAGATGGAGAATCTCAAGCAGGCTCCACTCTCTCAGCACAGAGCCTGATGCAGGACTCAAACTCACAAAATGTGAGATCATGACCTGAGCCAAAATCAAGAGCTGGACACCAAACTGACTGAGCCACCCAGGTGCCCCGAAAAGACAAATATTCTAAGTCGAGTCCGTCTGTGGTTTTCCCTCTCTGTGCCCCAGAGCTCACAAGATTCCCAGAAGTGCCTGGGGCGGTGCTCACCGGCTCTCAGCACGACACTGGGTGTGAAAGACAGACTCACTGTTGGGGATCGTGAGTGTCATAACACCACTGTGTGGACTCCGCCACCTCTGGGGGAAAGGAAGAGAAAACCTAAGAAAAGAATAGCTACCTTAATGAACGTCTCTGCTAAATGCCAGGTATTTTCCAAATGTTAACTTCTTCAATCCTTGCAACAGTTCTGCAGGGCGGAGACTCTCCCCATTTTAGAAATGAGAGAGGCTGAGGAAGGTTAAGTGCGCTGCCTGTAGTAGCCACGTACTGCCGCTGTAAGACCCTCCTCGGATCAAGCTGACCCTAATGAAAAATTACCAACCGTTGTTTCACTCTCCAGCCCTTCTGCTTGAACAATCAAGGGTTGGGAAATTGAGCTCTGGGAATCCTAAGAGGTGACCCATAAATTATAATTTAAAGGTTAACTTGTTTTCTAAGATACTGTTGCTAGATCCCACCCTTTAACCGTAAAGTTCTCGCTTCTGTGCACCTGCTTCGCCTCCCCTTCAGACCTGTGATTGGTCATTTCAATCTCTCTTGAGACAAAAAACTCTAAAATTAATAGGTTTCTGCTGAATCTCATGGTTGTGTGTCAAAATGTGACTGAGCCCTATGTAATGCTGTAAGCTTGTGATTGGTCACCTCAATGATGACTTTTTCTGCTTTGCTATGACCTACATAACCCCTGAGCTTCAGCACAGTGGCGCTCCCTCCTGAGGACTTGCCACCACCCAGGAGGGGCCGTTCGGCAGAGCTAAAATAAACCCATATACCATCTCCATTTGTGTCCGTGGGTTTCACTCTCGGTGACTCGCTTCAGGAGGGAGAGGTCTAACACCACTTAACAAATTACTCGGACACCTTGTAACTCAAAACAACAAACTCGTACCCTCTCCCCACGTCCATGCACCAGGGGTCAGAGAGGAGGATGCTTCTGGCCCAGAGCTCTCATCCGTTTGCAGTCAAGGTGTTGGCGGGAGCCGTGGTCATCTGAAGGCTTGACCGGGGTCTGAGGGAGGCAGAACAGTGGCCCCACAAAGATGTCCCAGCCCTAATCCCTGCAAGGTGTGAATGCTGGGGTATGTGGAAAGGGTAATTAAGGTTGCCGTAGGAATTAAGGTTGCTGAGCAGCTTACGGGGATTATACTGCGTTATCCCGGTGCGCCAGTGTCATGACAAGAGGAAGGAGACAGGAGAGGCGACAGCAGGAGAGCACCAGAAGGATGCCACGTTGCTGGCTTTGAAGATGGAGGAAAGGAGGCCCCAGGCTGAGGAAAACAGGCCGCTCTAGTACCCGGAAGAGGCGAGGACATCGATTCTCCCACAGCGACTCCGGAAGGAGCACAGCCCTGCCCACACCTTAGCTTTAGCCCAAAGGGACCATGTACAGAAATGTAAGATAAATTCCTGATGTTGGAGGGCACCTGGGTGGCTCAGTCGGTCAAGCGTCATGATCTCACAGTTCGTGAGTTCGAGCTCTGGGCTTCTCTCTCTCCCTCTCTCAGTGCCCCTCCCCTGCTTGTGCTCTCTCTCTCTCTCTTAAAATAAATCATTAAACTTAAAAAAAATAAGCGTGTGATGTTGGAAGCTGCTGGTTTTGAGCTGACACATGGCGGCCGCAGAAAACAAATACCGCTTCTGAGATGGTCCTAGGCTCCTCACCCGACACCTTCCTCCGCGGGCTCCTGAGTGCTCTTCCCACGTGGCCACGTCTTCCTCCAGAGCAGGCGACCCAAGGAAGTGAGCCAGGAGGAGGTCACGACACGTGCTAGGACCTATGTCACAGGCCAGAGTCCAGCGTCTCCACCACATCCGGTTCTATCCCTAAGTCCAGCTCACACTTAAGGGGCGGGGGACAGAGCTGTCCCTTTGCAAGGGCAAAGTTAACAGGCATTTATTTGTGGGTCTGGTCGCACTGTCCACGGTCACACTTGGTTAGGCAGTAGGCTGGAAAATCCAAAACACAAACAAAGCCCCAAGCCCTCAGGTCTCTGACTCCACGAAATGCATCGTCTCTCCCTTTCACAGAACTGCACAGATGATTCCAAGAGGCAGACACCTTGGCCTTGCCGCATTAAGGGGGGTGGGGCAGAATCTTTGTCCCCACATCCTGGAATGGACAGGATACTTTTCAATATTGTTTTTTTTTCTTTCATAGTTTATTGTCAAGTTGGATTTTTTTTTTTAACATTTATTTAATTTTGGGAGACAGAATGAAAGCAGGGGAGGGCAGAGAGAGAGGGAGACATAGAATCCATAGCAGGCTCTGAGCTTTCAGCCCAGAGCCCGATGCAGGGCTCGAACCCATGAACCTTGAGATCATGACCTGAGCCGAAGTCGGGTGCTCGACTGACTGAGCCCCCCAGGCACCCCACTTTTCAATATTGTTAGATGCCAAAGGGCATGTTGCCCTCTCAGCCAAGATGAGGACTCACCGACGTTAGCATGAAATGACATCAACTCAGTTTGCTGATACTGTGACCGGAAGTCACGGATGTCTTTAATAATACATGAGGAAGCTAATGCTATTCAGGAAGCTCCATCTGACAGACATCTTTCAAAAGTGTAGCCTCTCTGGGCAGCAAATGGAGAGCCTCTTGGTAGGGGAGGGGCTGGAGGGGTCAACATTCTGCAGCACCCTTCTCATTGTACCAATGGGGAAACTGAGGTCCAGAGAGGGGAAGGCCCCACCCAGGTCACCCTGCGAGTTAAAGAAATCCGGGCTTGGACCAGGGCATCATCTTTCCCTAGTCAGTGCTCATAGCCTCCAAAGAAAAGGATTTCTTTTAAGAGAGAAGGACAGGCAGGGACATTACTGAAGAATTTTCTAACTGTTCCTTGGGGCAGACTTCCCTGGTTCTTAAGGTAGAAGGTTAATGAGGAGGGGCCATGAATGTGTTTCCATGGGAACTGACCAGAGGGAGGTGGCGCTCGCTCCTGGAAGAATGGTCCAACGGGCAACACCAGATTCCGCTGTGGGCGTTTCCTCTCTATCCTGGCCAGTCCCTGAAAGAGGGGGCATTCAGATAAATGGATGCTCTGAGCTTCCAGAATAATCCTCAGGACCTGCCCTGGCACCTGCCTCCTGCAAGGCTCAGACCTGTGTAAAGATCTGGGAAGAATCACATCCCTGCAAAGGACATCCGTCCCTGTCCCTGCTCAAACCTCCATTTGCCTTGTGTCTCTCTCCACGTGGCCCACCGGCCACCCCACTGCCCCAGCACAAAGCCTGAGAATCGCCTGGGACTCTTCCTTCTCCCCCATCTGTACAGCCAGCTGAACCCTGAGTGGCATCTCCATCAGGAAGGGCATTTTGCTGCAAGCAACGGAAACCTGATCTGTCTTATTAAAAGGACATGGAGCTAAATGCAATATGGGATCTTGGGATCAATCCTAGAACACGATTAGGACATTAGTGTATAAACTGGTGAAATCCAATAAAGCCCATCCACGGTTTGGTTAATCGTAAAGTCCCGGTTTTGGTTCCTAGTTCTGACAAATGTACCGTGTTCATGTAAGATGTCAGAGCAGCAGAACCGGGGAGAGGGGTGAATGCAGGGACTCTGTACGCTCTTTGCAACTTCCCTAGAAATCAAAAGTCATTCCAAAATAAATAGTTTATTTAAAAATTTGAAGGCACCTGGGTGGCTCAGTCGGTTAAGTATCCAACTCTTTGTTTCGGCTCAGGTCATGATCTTGTAATTCTTGAGTTCAAGCCCCAAGTCAGGGCTCTGTGCTGACAGCTTGGAGACTGCTTGGGTTCTCTCTCTCCCTCTCTCTGCCCCTCCCCTGCTCTCGCTCTCTCTCTGCCTCTCTCAAAATGGTTAGATAAACAAAACATTCTTTTTTAATTTTAAGAATGAATGAATGTTTAAACGAAATGCGGCATATAGGCACAGGAAATATTACTCAGATTTTAAGAAACATGAAACTGATACGTTCTACTGCATGGCTGAACCTCGAAGATACGATGCTTCGTGAAATAAGCCAGTGACAAAAGACAGAAAATACAATGACGGTTCCTGGCACAGGGAGGAACCGCAGGAAATGGGGAGTTAGCGTTCAGTGGGTACAGAGTTTCAGTTGGAGTTCTGAGGGGGGACGGTGGTGACAGCTGAAAAACAATGTGTGGGTCCTTCATCCCACTGAACGGTACCCTTAAAAATGGTTAAAATGGTAGATTTTGTTATGTGTGGTTTACCATGATTTTTTTTTAATTAAAAAAAGACACTGGGGAGGTCGCATTCCTGGGGGGACTCAGAGGCTACACAGCCAAGGACTGAACCCCAAACTACCCCGCAAACCAGGCTGGGTGTGGACTCACGGCCAACACTGCCTGGCACAGACATCACGGTGCTGGCCCCTGGCCCCGGCCGCTGCTGGCCTGGAGGTCCTAAGGGGCAACCGCTTTGGCAGCCACCTTTGCCAGCATGTCCCTGGTTCTTCACAGATTTCTGATTCAAAGGACAAAAGGTCATGTGCCTGTGGGCTGGGTGCAAAGAACTCTGGGAAATGGAAGCTGTGTGATTTGCATCATTTTCTATTGTGTGAGGCAATTTCTGGCTCACAGGACAAGAAAGTTGCCTAAATAGTTTGGAAATACAGCCCTTCCTTCCATCCACACCCTTCCAGTTCAGTCCAGCAGCATCTCTTGGTCCCAACACCCTCCTGGCTGGTCTCCACCGGCGTCCCCTCCCTGTCGGATCTCCCCTGCAGCCTCTGTGTCCCCCTCGGTCCCCCTCTCTCTTCCTTGCACACATCCTTGCACCGTGTCACCAAAGACAGCCAGTTCTGCCCCCACCCCCATATCTCTCCTCCATAATCTCCTTTCCACTTCTAGTCTAGAACCTTCCGGCAGGTTCTCATCACTTCCTTGCTGGTCCCCAGGCCCAGGGCAGTTTCAGCTTCCCACTGGGATGCCTCCAAGTGAAATAAGTCAGTCAGAGAAAGACGAATACCATATGATCTCACTCGTATGTGGAATTTAGGGAACAAAACAGATGAACATGGGGGAAGGGGAAAAACAGGCGGCAGGGGGAGGGGAAGCAAACCACAAGAGACTCTTAACGATAGAGAACAAACTGAGGGTTGCTGGAGGGAGGTGGGTGGGGCATGGGCTAGACGGGAGACGGGCACTAAGGAGGTTCTTGTGCGCTTGAGCACTGGGTGTTGTGCGCAAGGGATGAATCACTAAATTCTACTCCTGAAGCCAATGTTACCATAAATGTTACCTAACTAGAATTTTAAAACTTGAAATAAAGTAAAATAAGATAAAATAAAATAAAATAAACCAGACACTCCTGAAATAAACCAAGGCACTCCTCTGGTCAAAACCCACCTACCACTGGCCCCTCCCTGCTTTCACGCTAGAACACCAAGGCCCTAGTCTCGCATGGCGCACCTTGACCCACAGCCTCCCCTACTGTCCTAGGAGAGCACATCCCAGCTGCTGGCCCCAGGGTTCCTCTCATGCCCCAGGGCAGCTGTGCTGCATCTTCTAAACAGAATAGCCTTCCATCATTTTTAGCCAAGCAAAGGACGCCACTCTGATGTGACCTCTACACTGAAGTTTTCCTTGCACGTCAGGGCTAGGCTGGGGTCCTCTGTGTCCCCTCCCCCCAATGCATGCCCTGGCTCAGGTCCAGCAGGACACCTATCACTGGACTGGGGAGCTCTGTTCACTTCAGGCTACCCACAACCTTCGCTGACTTGGAAGACCCTCTAAGTCCAGAACAGTGTTTTGTTCGCAGTGACATCCTCAGCACCTAGCACGACGAAACTGTAGGCACTCGATAAGGGCTCCACGAATGAATGAGGCACATGGACTTTGGAGCCTTAAAAAACACAGCCACTATGTCTGGGGAACCTGTCCCAGGGCTTTTGATCTGGGATGATGCCACCTCGCCCTGCTGCCTCCAGACCACAAGGGCTCTTCCCTCAAAGCCACCAGGAAGCCAGCCTCTGGTCTCTCTCCAGAATGTCCTGTCTGTCTGAGCTCAGCCCAGGACAGCTCAGAACCAGATTCCCATCTGAGTGAGTGCCCTCCTCCTCCGAAGTGAGCAGTTAAGACCCAGACCTCCATGATCCAACCACAGAAGCTGCCTGGACGCCTGCCCCTCCCTTGCTCCCCTGCCTTCCTCACCACTCCAGCTGCCTTCTTCCTCTCCTTTCCTTCCTCTCATCCATTCACAGATATTTCCATGAGTGCCTTCAGCCTCTCTGGCAGGAGGAAAAATCACTGAATCAGTACATCCTGCCCCCGAGCCAGCCATTTAATACAGAGTACCTTCTGCTCTTGCCCACAAGCTTTGCTGTTGGGATTCTGGTGCTTGGCTTACAGAGGAGGTTGTACAACCTTACTCAGAAGTCACCTGGCCAGAGTTAGAACCCCGATTCCAAAGGACACCCCTTTTCCCTGTAGCATCTGCTTCTTCTTTCCTGCCCCGTTCTTCTGCAAGAGTAGGACGCCCTGATCCTTCTGACCTTGAAGGACTTTCAGCACCACCGTTGGGGGAGAGCTCCCTGTCTTCCGAGATTCAGACAAAACAGAAGCCCAACAGGGGGGCATTTGCTTCCATTTGGGACACTGGTGGGATTGTGTCTTCAAGAATAGACAGGGCTTGGACTTTGGGGAAGAAAGTTCAAGGGTAGGACAAGCAAGGATGGGGTGAGCTCTGCAAACATGCTGACTCCCCAGAACTCAGCGAGGCCCGTGCGTCACTGGGAAGTGACGGCCATCCCCGCAGACCCCAGAGGAAAGGAAATATCGGGCAATGATAAAAATAGCCACAGCAATGACGCTGACTGTCTTGGAACCACATGGAAAGTGAGAGATGGCGGGAACTCCATTGGTGAAGTCACTTAGATTGATCTACACTCTTGTGGGGGGCAGGAAGGGAGAAGGCCTCGCTTTGCTTCAGATAAAGGGAAAAAAGGTCTCCTTTGATACCAAGACATTGTCTCAAGTTACGGAGCCTGGCAATGCTTAAACCTCACCTTTATATCTTTAAATAACTGGGGAGTTGCAGCCTGAGGGGTTGGAAGTCCCTTTGCAGTGAGGATCACCTAAGGAAACCAATGGTCAGTGCTTACCTTATAATGACAGTTAAAAAGAGATCATTCAAACCAAGCGCGTGAGCCCTCTCCAGGAAGCCTCTGACCCATGATAAAGGGCAGGATGAAAGGCCCAGGGCGCATGAGCACGGCTGGCTGCCGGCCGCCTCCCTGAAGGAGCTGGGCAGGGGACTCTTTGCTCAAGAGGTTTTGTTCTGCTCCTGAGTTTTTCTTGCCAGAGTTCACCCTTTGCGGAGGTTCTCAAAATAAGGGAAAAGAGAGCGAGAAACCGAGAAACCTCAATTAACATGCTAATCATACCCTTGGTAATTACATTTACTTTAACTGACTCCATAGGCTTTCACTTGTCAGAAAACAGAAGTAATCTCCCCACAATGCATTTCCTTGTTCCTTTGGCTGCGAGCACTAAAAATCAAATTGGTGTCTCCTCAAGGGCATGGATCTGAGGGGCCTGGTAAAAGCTACAGGGTCCTCTTCCTTTATGAAAAATGGCAACAATCACACACAAAAATATTAATACTACTAAGACTTTTACTGTGCATCCAGCCGACTCTGTGCCTAGCTATTATATTCAGTGCCTCTTATTTCATCCTCTAAAAAACTCTAGGGGTAGAGACTTTTTGTTATCTCTGTTGCATGGATAAGGGACAGAGACACAGAGAAGTTAAAGAACATACCTAAGGTACACAGGTCATTTGTGGCTGGACGGGGACTCTGAGTCAGATCCTCAGCGCCCTGTTCTTAGACATCAGGGCATATGCTTCTTGGGAAGGTCTGTTTTTATTCTTGAATGTCTTCTTTTGTACCATGCCTTAGACCAGGAGTCCGCCCACCTGCACAGGTGAGCCAAATCCAGCCTTCGAGGCTTTTTTTTGTTAATAAAGTTTTATGCGGCCACACTCATTGATTTACATATCATTAAGGGCTGCTTTCATCCTTCAACAAAAGGATTTGTGACCAAGACTGGCTGACTTGCAAAGCCCGAAATATTTATTACCTGGCCCTTTTTTAGAAAAACTTCGTCAACGCCTGACTTAGATCATTAGTTCTCAGGTTTGACTGCACATCGAAATCACCTGCAGGGCGGGGGTGGTGGTTAAAAAATACCCACAGCTGAGCCCCATCCCCAGAGATTCTGATTAAACTTGTATGGGGTGCAGCCTGGGCGTCCAAATTCTCAAAAGCCCCCCAGAGCCCAGGTGATTCCAACTGCAGCTAAGTTCAAGAACCATTGCCTTAATTTTTTTTAATGTTTATTTTTGAGAGAGATAGAGCATGAGCAGGGGGGGGGCAGGGAGAGAAGGAGACACAGAATGTGAAGCAGGCTCCAGGCTCTGAGTGATCAGCAACCCGAATCAGGGCTCGAACTTACGAACCATGAGATCATGACCCGAGCCAAAGTCGAACGCCCAACCGATTGAGTCACCCAAGCACCCCAAGAACCATTGCCATAGACTGTAAGGGATGTGTATCTTTGAAATAATTACGAAAGTTTAGTTTGCACATAAGGAACATTGTATGCAGCACTGAAGTGTCATTTTGTCTTTCCTTGAAAACAAGTAGCAGTGCCTGGCTGGCCCTGAGTATTTACCTGCATCAGTGGGCCAGGGAGGCCAAGTACAAGATGTGTCACATGTGGGTACCAGGAGGGAACCTTTTTTCTGCTCACCATGTTTCCATTTCAAGGGATGGCATTTAGTGAAACACTCTTGGCCTCCTGCCAACCCTTAACTTACTCTGAATTCTGACCAGAGGAAGAGGAGGTGCGCATGCCCAGCTCAGCCCCTTCTTCTTCCTGGCTTCTCCTCTGGGACCACAGGAGATGTGTATTTGGGGCTGCCTCTCCCTGGGTGTTAGGTATACAGGGGCAGGTCCCCACGTGGGGGGTGCCGGAGGTGGTCTATGGTGCCCGTGAGCAGTGGGTGAGACTTTCTGATAAAGGTTCAGTGTCTCCTTTGTTTCCAAGCACCAAAGCCATGTCCACACATAGAGTGTATGATTTCCTTCCTGCCCTTCCCGCCTTGTCTGCAGAATGGCTCGCTGTGGATGAAACTGATGCTGACCTTGGCCACGTGATTGGCTTTGGCCAATGGAATGTGCAGGAACTGCCAGCTCTGGGCTGAGTGTGTGACATTCCCCCCGGTCCCAGAATTGAGGACACACAGAGCAGAGATGAGCCTTGCCCACTGCCCGAAACAGGGCTGCCTTAGTGGACACCGTCCCATCACTAAGAAAGCTGGGTTGTTTTCTTGTCACCGCCACTGAGATTTGGGGGTTGCTTAATATGTCACAAAAAGCTGATGTTTAGAGGTGTTATTTTGTTCTCCACCTGCTGAACTCACATTGGGAAAGAACGGTATTATCGAAGGACCTCTCAAGGCAGAACAAGATGCAGCACCGTGCGGAATGATCTGGGCTAAGGAGCTACTTTGGATTTAGATCAACCCCAAGCCATGTGCACACACCTTTAGGAGTCGGTAAGGTTTGTGATGAAGAGCCCATGGGGTGGACAGAGACGAACTGATCTGGAACATAAGGCTGTTCTCAAAATGGTAGTTCAGGAAGAAATTCAGCCCATCTCGCTACCTTGTCTGGACATTCGGAGTAGGGTCAGAACCAGAACCAGTGGAGGGCACTTTTAAAGTTTCCAATTTTCTATAATTTTTACCCCTTCCCTGGGAGCATCTCTTAACACTGCTTCCCTGCCCGGGCAGAGCGGTACCACAGCGCCCCTTTTATCTGTCTGTTTTCCCTTCTATGCTGGACTCTACTTGGGGACACCGTACAGACAGACTGCCGTTTCCCCTCACCTTCATCTTCCTAGAGCCTAACTCAGCGCCTTGCTCTGAGTTCAGGGACTGGGTGACGAGGAAGCTCTGACGCAGGCAGGGCAAGCCGGGCGCATGTCGCTGGTCTCATAGCAGATGCGTCCATTGGCGTGAGTTTTCCCGGACTGTCACGGTCAAATGAGAAGACTCACAGAAGTGCGGAGCCCGCTCCTTTCATCTGCTCACCTCTGCGGGAGTTCCCAGCTACAGGGATGAAGTTGAGCTCCTGGGGATCATTTCTACCATTCTCTAAAAGGACGAGACATGGCCATCTAAAATGAATTATTCTTCACGGTGGACACCTTGTTGGGAGCCGCTAAAGCAATGCTTCCAAGGATATGGCACACGCTTTTTCCGGGAGAGGCCTCAAGGAAGGGGGCACAGACTCAGGAATTTTACCCTTGTCCTCACTAGCCCTTTGACTCTGGGGAAGGAATGTAATCTCTTTGAGCCTCTTACAAAAATGGCCGTTGTGCGGCCTGCCTCAGAGTCCTTAAATCATACACGGTAGATACCAAATGTCTTGCTTGGAGTAGGCATTCATTAGAACTGAGGGTCTTTAAAATTTTCTCCTAAATGTTTTGGCAACAGCTGGACGTTTAGCTGAGTGGACTTTTTATAACCTGTTTGGCCCAGACGCTCAAAAGGTAATTCTATTTTCTTTCAGTGCATCTCGGATCTGCATCGTTTGAGAGGATGTGAAGCAGAGAAATGCTGATTTCTATTTTAAGGACTTTGGAGAGCATGACACATCTTTCAATAGCAAATATGAAAGCTTTGCAAATTAGAAATTAAAGGAGTAGCTTTGAACTTACGTCTCAAACGGTGCCTGACCCCACTCTGCCTTTCCAGCCTTCTTGACCACGACAGTCTTTCCTATACAGTGGTTGCTGGGCTGCTCTTCCCCTGAACCACTCCCTCTCTGGGCTGGCCAGTCACCCTTTTTACCATCACAGATAACAATTCCTATACGTCATCCCCTCATGTCCCTACCATGTCCTGTCTTCAAGGCGGTGTGGATGCCACCTCCTCCAAGCAGTCTTCCGGGAAGCCCCAGTGCACTTACTGTTCCTTCATGGGAGCTAGACAGCCCTGGATGGACCTGTCTCCAGCTATGTGACCTTAAGGCAAACAGCCTGACCTGTTTAGCCAGCCATTTCCTTGTGCAAAAATAGAACAGTCACTTAAATTTGTAGCGCAGCTGTAAAGATTAAATGCCAACTTTTATATAGAAGTCTCGGTTCAAAAAAAAAAAAAAACCCAAGTTTCAGTTCATTGAGAACACTCAATACACATTACTTCCTTTCTTCCTTTTTCCACTGGCCTGTGTCACTTTCTTCTCTGTCTTAGACGGAACGCTCAGGTCTTCTACGAGTCTGTGTGAGTCGTTCGTCCACTAAAAATTACGCATTGATCATCTGCTCTCTGCAGGCAGGCTCTGTCCCAGCATCTGGGTAGATGCGTGAATCAGGCAATCAGAGATCTCTGCCATCGTGGGGTTCAACCTCTAGGAGACAGAAAGTAAACCAAAAAAATGTAGTAAGTCAGTACATTATATCGTATGTTGGAAGTTCATAACATGGGGGGGGAGGGGCGCAGTTTGCAGCATTGAACAGGTGACTGGGAAAGCCTCATGGAGAAGGGGGAATTTGAGCACAGACTCCAAAGAGGTGAGTAGATTGAATCCGTTTGTTGAATGAGTGAATGAAACAATAAAATTCACACTTCGTTTATTTCTAAGGGAAAATGACTCATGGGCAAGAGCACGAACTGTTAAAAGATTTCTACCAGACCCAGATCCCATCTAAGTCCTAGAGGAAAGGAGAAGTCTCTGGGTATAAGCCCTTAAAGGCACACACCAGCTTCACAAACGACACTTTGCCGGGTGCCCCCGAGGGTGGGGACAGGAGGGCCTGAGTCAACAGGGAGAGTTTTAATTGACTTCCTTTTGTAAATGATATTTACAAATTGCATCTGACAAGAGGAGTCTGTTTGTACAGTGAGTAATTCATCCGGCTAATTCTAAAAGGAGTCTGAGGCCCCTGGGTTGCTGCGCGAGCAGCATTCCAGAAGACTCCGGAGCTGGCACTGCATCTGAGAACTTGGCTGGGTTTTAAAGGTTCTCTTCCTTCAGCTGGTTCTGGAGGGTTCTGGAGGGCCGATAGAGAGGCATGTGATGGCACATCCCACGTGGCCTGTCCAGTGGGCGTCTGCGCATCTGCAAGGAGTCCCAGAGGACCAGTCTTCTTGTGGGCTTCTGGTGGGTCCAGAAGGCCAAAACCGGGGCTCAGAGAGGGCAAGGGATTCCTCAAAGTCACACAGCCACTGCTCACAAGTCTTCTGATGCCCACTCCCCACCCCAGCTGGTAGACCCTGGTACAAGGAGGGGGTGAGAAGGGAGAAGGACCCACTAGCTTCTGCCTCGGAGCCCCTGCCCTCTCCTGAGCCGGAAAGGGTGCTCACAGACTGTCACCGAACATTACCGCCTTGCTGGAGGGCCGTGGGAACCAGTCCATCTCAGGTGCCAAGTAGCCCAAACATGGAGGGACAGGGAGGGGGCTAAGCTGTCAACCTCCCTGCATAAAATTTCCAACAGCAACAGCAACACTTCTTATTTGGTCCAGCTCATAAATCTGTAGGGGCCAGACATCCATGCAGATGAAATTGCAGTGTCTCTTTTTTCCCCGAGGTTCAGCCTCACCAGGAAAATGAAGGGAGGTCCTGAAGCAGCTTTAGACCTGCAAGATCTCACCCCTTTCCTGATGGGACTTCAGGCTCATTGTTTGTTTTTGTGTTGGCTCACACATTCATTCCAAACATTTGCTGAGTACTTGCTATGAACCGGGACTTCCCACAGGCACGGGGGACCCAAAAACAACAAGACCCTGGTCCTGCTCTTACCTGTGGCCATGTTGGAGGTACCAGAGGCAACGTCAACACAGAGAATTAAAGGAACCAGAAGAGGGATGCCTAGCTGCGGCTGTAAGTGGTCACGGAAGGCTTCCTGGAGAAGGTGGAGCGAGCCTGAGCTGAGCCTAAGGATAGGAGCAGTTATCAGGGTGAAAGAGATGGAGGGGAGAGGGGTAAATGTGAGAGCGTGCTGTCAGAAGGTGTGAGCAAAGGCCTGAAGAAAAGCCCACGAATGCAGGCAGCCTGGGATTCAGATGATTGGACCACGAGATCTGGAGTCCTCTTGGGCTGATGGAACCAAGCAATGAAGACCGAGAAAGAAAGGCAGAGAGAGAAGACCTTGGGAACCAGACTGAAGAGGCTCGGATGTAATCTCCAGGGAGAGCAGAGAGAGAGCCCATGAAGGGGGTGAAGCAGGAAAGGGCAGGGCTTGGTTTTGGCATTAGGAAGAGCAGGCTGGCATCCACAGGGAGCAGAGAGAGGAAGGCAGAGGGGAGACAAGGAGATCCAGGAAAACCCTTTGCTCTCCAAGGTCAGTCTCACACACATTCCCATGGTCTCCACCACCCCCTCTGAGCTGGCCCGCCCTGGTGCCCAGTGCAGAATCCATCCTTGGATTCTGGGGCAGAAGGACGGGAATGGAATCTCCAGGACATCAGCTCTCTACTGCCCCCTACTGTCTAGAAGAGGCAAACACACCCTCCCTTTGGACCTTCCGGGGTTTCTCTTAACCCCTCACATCCCGGCACAGGAGTCACAAACTTTCTCTGTAAAAAAATGGCAGAGCAGAATATTTAAGATTTGCAGAACGTATGATCTCTGCTGTAAATACTCACCTCTGCCTTTGTAGCTCGAAGGCAACTCTAGACACAATGCAGACAAATGAATGTAACTGTGTTCCAATAAAACTTTCATTTATGAACATTAAACATTCGAATTGCATCTAATTTTCACAAGTCATGAAACATCCTTCTTCCTCTGTTTTCTCTTTCTTTTGTTATTTTAGAGAGAGACTGAGAGAGAGCCACGTGGGCAGGAAGAGAGGGGTAGAGGGGAAGAGAGAGAAGGGGAGGAGAGAACATCTTGAGCAGGCTCCCGGCTCAGTGTTGAGCGAGACGTAAGCTCAGTGCCACGACCCTGAGACCAGACCTGAGCCGAAATCAAGAGTCAGAGGCTCAACTGACTTGGCCACCCAGGCATCTCTCCTTTTCTTTTTTCTTTAATCGTTTAAAAACACAAAATTCTTGGGGTTCCTGAGTGGTTTAGTTGGTGGAGTGTCTGACTTTGACTCAGGTCATGATTTCACAGTTGACGAGTTCAAGCCCCACATCAGGCTCTGTGCTGACATCTCGGAGCCCGGAGCCTGTTTCAGATTCTGTGTCTCCCTCTCTCTCTGCCCCTCCCCTGCTCATGCTCTCTCTGTCTCAAAAATAAATATAAACACTAAAAAAATTTAATGTGAAATTCTCAGAAAATAAAATAAAAGTGTAAAGTTCTCTACAACAACATAAAATCCAGTTTAAAAATGGGCAAAGGACTCAAGACATTTTTTTCAGGGCTGACATGCGAATGGCCAGTGCACACAGGAGATGCTCAACAACTCTAACCGCGAGGGAAGTGCAGGTGGAAACACAGTGAGATAGCAGCTCACATCCATTAGAATCGGTACCACTAAAAAAAAAAAAAGGCAGAAAATAACAGGTGTTGTTGGGGACGTGCATAAATTGGAACCCTCCTGCCCTGCTGATGGGAAAACAAAACGGTGCAGCCACTGTGGAAAACAGTACGGAGGTTCCTCAGAAAACATTAGAACTAGGGTTTGATAGGATCCAGGAATTCCACTTCTGGATATAACCCAAAAGATTTGCCAGCAGGTCCCAGAGGATTATCTCCATGCTCATAGCTCACGGTAACACTATTCACGATAGACAAGGGGCAGAAGCAGTTCAAGGGTCCATCAGTAGATGAATAGCTAAGCAAACTGTGGCCTATCCGTACAACGGAACAGTATTTTGGCCTTAAAAAGAAAGGAAATCCCGACAAATGCCACGACATGGACAGGCCTGAGGACGTTATGGTACGTAAAATAAGCCAGTCATAAAAAGACAAACACTGTATGACTCCATTTACACAAAAAGCATCTAGAGTAGTCAAACTCATAGAAACAAAGAGCACTTCTGGGGTTGCCTGAGGTTGAGGGGAGGGGTGCGTAGCTCTTTAATGGTATAGAGTCTCAATATTGCAAGGCACAAAAATTCTGGAGATAAACTACACGACAGTGTGAACACACTTAACGCTAGTGAACGGTGCGCTCAGAACGGTTAGGATGATCAATTTCATCCTGGGTGTTTTACCACATTAACAAAATTGTATAAGCCGTTCTTAGCTCGAGGGCTGCATGAAACTAGGCAGCAGGCTGGACTTGGTCTTAGGCCACAGTCTGCTGACTCCTGTTCCAACAGAATAGAATCCACCGCATTCTCGAATGTTCCTTAAGGTTGGACAGGACCTCTTCGGAAGTCCTTAGGATGAACCGCATTTCCCAGTTTCCTACAGGGCTGGCGGTGAAGACCTCTCCTGGCTCTTAATCCATGTGGCTCGTGAGCTCCGCAGCAGGGTCAAGTGCACAGAAACAGGTCAGGTCTGGGCCCCCGGTGGAGTCGCAGAGCCCTGAAGTAGATATGGACCTAGTGCGGCTGGAGGGGGGACTTCAGCAGCACCCCACAAGGATTAAATAAGCTGGTGGATAAGTGCTCAGAACAGTTCCTGGAGCATAGTAAGCACTCGACTCACGCTAGCTGTTATGATTATGATCTGGGCTTGTAGCTTTACATCCAGAATTCCGTTGAATCTATTTTTTCTACTGATTTACTGAATCAGCTGCAAGACACGTCATTATACTATGTGCCGTGTAGAAAGAAAACATTTTAGGCTTTTGCCAGTTAAACTATGTTGTCATGAGATTTTTTTATTTTTGGCACTTTGAGTTTTTATGTTTTATGCACGAGAGAGTTTTTTAGACTTATTTTGACGTTAATATTTATCACATATCATTCTCATGCACACATCTCATGAATATAAAAGTCAAATAAACTGGTTAAGATATTCCTAAAATCTTTTTTGTATCTGAAGCCCAAGTTTTTGGGAAGACTTTTCAGCTCAGAATTGTCTGTGTCCCTTTCTCTTCATAGAGTCATTCTCTGGTGTTCTGGAGAGATAGAAAGCATAAAGAGCGTCCACGGTGGTCACTGGGACCTTGTCTCTAGCCCCGGACACCCACACATAGGCAATGGCAGCTGTGTCCCAAATGCCACTTGCCTCAAAGTGACCGTGGATAGCGTGGTATTGAAATATGAAAATGGATGCACTTTAGAGTAGGCAAAATATGAGACCTTGGCCTCTCCACTGGGATGCTTAATAAGGTTCTCAGTTCCTCATGCCCCTACATACACACACACACACACACACACACACACACACACACACACACAGCTCCCCCTCCAGGCTACCAGCTACCTGCTGGGGTAGGTCGAAGATTGAGGGCCTGTCTTTAACTGCCTTCTTCTCTCCACTGTACCTGCAAGGCTGACTCCTTAGCAAATCTTGTGGATTCCACTCCCAAAACATAGTCCAAAACTTCCTCTTTTGCTCCATCTCCAGGCCTCTGTTCCTGCCTGAGTCATCGTGCCCAGAGTAGTCCTGTTAGCACAGAAATCCGTCCTTCCCACTGTCCGCTGTCCGTGTCCCTCCCATCATGCTTGAAAGGAAAGCCAAGCTCCTTCCCCCACCCTGAGAGGCGAAGTGATCTGGTCTCACCTGTCTGACTGCACATCCCCCAACCCACCTGTTTTCTTGTTCCTTTATTCTGTTCCAGGTGCGCTGACCTTTCTGCTGTCTACCAACGTCAAAACTTGTTTCTGCCTCAGTGCCTTTGCACTGTTTCCCTGCCCAGAATCCTCTGCCTCTTACTCTTGCCCTTGACTGACACCTCCTCATCCTTCCACTCTTAGCTTCAATACCACTTCCTCAGAGAGCATTTCTTGGCCACTCCATCTAAGTTTGCCTTTCCACCAACACACACGCATGCACACATGCACACACGCACCTCTCCCCATCCCATTACCCTGTTTCGTCATTTTCCTGGCACTCCCTCATTTATATGTTAATTCCATGGAACAGGGAACCTACCTCAGCACCTAGAACAGCACCTGGCACAGAGCAAGTGCTCAAAAGAATTTACTGAAACAAGTGAACATTCAGTACGTGTTTGTGGATAAAGAAACAGAATATATAATATTATTCCGAAATTACAAAGATAGTGGAGTGACAGTTTTAAAATATGTCCTTAAATTTTTGATGCTCTTCTTCTCCCTCTCTTGAAAAGGTGTAAACTATTGGCCTCTCCTTGAAATAAAGACGGTTATGGACTCACTTCTACTGAACAGAACATGGCAGAAGTGATGTTTTGTAACTTCCAAGTCTAGGTAATAAACAGGATAGTTTCTGCCAGGTTTCCACGCTCTCGCTCTCGCTCTCTCTCGCTCTCTCTTTCTTCCTCTGTCTGTCTTTCTCTCTCATCTCCTCTGAAAAAAGGCAGCTACCACATTGTGAGGACACTCAAGCAGCCTGAGGTCCATGTAAACAGAAACTGAGATTTTCAGCCAATATTCAGGATCTGTCCACCAGCCGCAAGAATGAGCCCCTTGGAAGTGGGCCCTTCAGCCACAAGTAAGCCCTCGGGTAACCGTAGACCTAGTTAACATCGTGGCTGTGACCTGATGAGAAATTGGGAGCTGAGCCACTTCCAAACATCTGTCCCACAGAAACTGTGAGTGAGAATAAACGTTGATTGTAGTTTTAAGTCACTGAACTTGGGGGATAATTTGTTACACAGCAGTAGCTAACAAATATAGTAGGTTCACAAAGGAGCATGTGACAGGATTCCTGTACTGAAAACCACCAAGGAAGGAAGTGAAGTTTGTCCAACATGGATTTTCCCTTTTTCTTAAGTTTATCTATTTAAACTGAGAAGGGAGGAAGGGGCAGAGAGAGAGGGTGAGAGAGAGAGAAAATCCCAAGCAGGTTTCATGCTGTCAGCACAGAGCCCAAGGCGGGCTTGATCTTACAAATCTTGAGATCATGACCTGAGCCAAAACCAAGAGTCAGATGCTTAACCAACTGAGCCACCCAGGCGCCCCTGGATTTTCATTCTTGATCAACTCCTTTTGTGTTCTGATTGTCACTACTCCACTTCACAGTGTTTTGTGATATATTCTAGAACTGTCCTGCTATCAAAATCAAGCTGACTGGTTTATACTTGGAAAAATATACATTATTTTTTCTTTTCTGAGAAGCAGCGCCCCATCCTTCATCTTCAGATTCCTCTTTTATCAAACATGTTTCAACAGAGGCAACATTATCTGTATTTTCTTTAGGTTTCCGGAGAATATTCTTTTGGGACAAGAAACTCATATTCTTGAACATCTGCTTCATGCTCTTTTATAATCTCCATTCCCAGTTTCTTTCTAGATTATTCCCAAGGTCCTTTGACAGTTCTTTTTTTTAATGTTTATTTATTTTTGAGTGAGAGAGAGAGAGAGAGAGAGAGAGAGAGAGAGAGAGACATGGAGAGCACCTGAGCGGGAAAGGGGCAGAGAGAGTGGGAGACTCAGAATCTGAAACAGGCTCCAGACTCCGAGCTGTCAGCTCAGAGCCCGATGTGGGTCTTGAACCCACAAAATGCAAAATTATAACCTGAGCCAAAGTCTGACACTTAACCAACTGTGTCACTCAGGTGCCCTAGTCCTTTGACAATTCTTTCTAGAATATTCCTGGTCTTGACTCAAGCCACTTAGAGTATGATGGGGAAGAATTAGAACATACTGGACATCTATCTGGGATTCTTATTGGGACCAGGCACAAATCAGTCTCCCAGCCCCTCACACACAGGCACTTTCACACAGACACACACACGCGTGGACACACATGCTCACGCACACACTCAAACACATGCATCCACACATTCAAGGTTACTGTAAAGTCAAACGAGAGAGCACATGTAAAGAGTTTTATGCCAGACTGGTATAAAGCAGCTGCTGTAGATAAATTATTATTCTAAGAGACTGCATTTGCTTGCTTGTCACATATCTGGACTTGTCTATGAAATCATCTATGATGAAAGCCGAGCAGTTAGAAAACTTTAAACAGAGGCAGCTAAAGAGGGAGGAAGCGGACCGTGGCACGTTCTAAGCATCTAGTCTGTGCCTAGCATTTCACAAGCATTGCTTTATGGCTCCTAACACGAGCGGACCCCACCACACATTCGGGGAGACTGAGGCAGGGGTTGCGCTGCTGCTCAGGCTCTGAGATCAGGTCTGCCTCCTACGCCCACGCCTCCTAACGCAAGCATTTGTTTCTACAGTATGTTTAAACCTGGCAGTGGCCCCGAACCTGGGCCAAGTGCGGGGTATGGCTACAGAAGCAGTGAGGCGGTGAGGAGACGCCCAAGCGGGAGGTGGCCAGTGGTGCTCTGGCCCCGGGCCAAGGTCACAGCAACTTGGAAGTTCACTTTGAAGCCCTCCTTCTCGGCCTCTCCCTCGCCCTCGGCCAGCCTCTGCGTGAGAAGGTCTCTGCTGCAGAACAAGGGCCTGGGCTCCTCCCCTTCCCGTCCTGCCGCTGACACTTCGTAGCGTGTGACCTGACCGGTCGCGGAGGGCAGGATGGCTCGTCCCAGATCATTGTTTCCGACACATGTAATGAGATTCTGTGCGAGGGGTGCCTGACGTGCAGCAGGTCCCAGAGCACAGGGTGGTGAAAACGCAGCATCCCAAGCTCTGACCCGGGTTACAGACGGCAGGTGCACCAGTCAGCCCTCCCGCCCCACCCCTGCATCCCCTCATATGCACACACATTCAGGCATGCAGACACGCACACACACTCATACACTCATGCACTTACTCGTGCGAACACGTGCCCACACATACACAGACAGGCCGACGCATACACACACATACATGTATGCATGTGCACTCACACAGACACACACATACAGACATACGCCCACTCAGAGACACACTCAAGCACTCATACACATGTGCACACTCACTCACACATACAGACATGCTCACCCATAAACACACACACATCTGTGCATGCACTCACACACACAGACACGTGTTCACACATATACACATACATGCATGCATACGCACTGGCACATGCATGCTCACATAGGCTCACACATACACACTCATCCATACATACACACTCACACACGCACACACACAAATTCACATACGTGCACACTCACCCATGTACACACTCACAAATTCACACACACGCACACTCACCCATGCACACACTCACAAATTCACACACACACACTCACCCATGTACACACTCACAAATTCACACACACGCACACTCACCCATGTACACACTCACAAATTCACACACACACGCTCACCCATGCACACTCACAAATTCACACACACACGCTCACCCATGTACACACTCAAATTCACACACACGCACACTCACCCATGTACACACTCACAAATTCACACACACGCACACACTCTCATCCCACCGCCACTCACTCCCTGTGAGACCTAGACCAGCACCCACCCGGTGACACATAATGTGAGCCGCACCCATAACTTAAATGTTTTGAGTCCTCACATTAGGAAAAGGAAACAGAAACAAGGGACACTCATCTTGATCCTATATTTTGTTTCACCTAATATATCTGAAATATCATTCCAACAGTAATCCGTAATGAAATCGCAGCCTGCCTCGGTCCGGACTCCCCGCGTTTCCAGCGCTCGCCCTGGACCAAGTGCAGGGTTGCCCCGCAGCCCGCGCGTCCTGTGCGGGGGAGCCACGGGGCCTCCTCCCAACCCAACCGGGTGACCCCCGGTCACGGCCACCTCCACGCTGCCCACTCCGGACTGATTAGCGGGGAGTCCCCGCTGCTGCCGTCGCTGGGACTTAATGAAGCAGAGAGCGCCAGGCTATAAAAATGTCGTTAGGCAGCCCTCCAGCCACGGGGTTAAGCGTGGAAATATTGAGAGAGCGCATTAGGGAGATAATCAGCTCATAATTGCCAGAGACGTGAAGGGACTGGCTTGAAAGTGGACGAAAAGCACAGGACAGTCACTCTGGGCTGCCACCCCCCAAAAGAGGAACACACAACACAGGAATTATACCTGCACGTTTGATTTTAAAATGCAGAAGAAGAGACCCCTCGCCAATGGCCGATAAATACCAAAGACAGGGTCAATCTCTGGAATAGTCAATGAAATGCAAACTCAGCCGCACGCCTGCCCCTTTTCACGCATCAAGTCTGCAAATGCCTTTTAGAATAATATGCAGTGCTGGGGGAGATGCAGTGAAATGAGCAGTCTCATTTATTGCCAGGGGAGATATAAACGGATACGGCCTTTCTAAAAAGTGGTTTGGCAGTGTGTACGAAGAAACTTCAATCTCGCCAGATACCAACCCTTAGGGAATGATCAGAGACTTTATCTGTTATCCTGTGCTGTGAAATACGCCATCCCAAAATTTGATGGCTTAAGAATTATCCGCAGCACATGAGCCTGTGAGTTGGCTAAGCAGTTTTTCTGGTCCTGGTGGCTTGGCTGATCTTTCTCACCTATCTCCGGTCAGCCAGAGAGTCGGCTGGTAATGGATGGCACAGGAGAAATCACCTCACAGGTCTCCAGCTACAGGAAACTTAACTCGCCAGGAGCCTGGGAGCTGTGCCCTGAGATCCATCGCCACAACTGTACCGAGACCCTCTTGTCTGTGTGCTGTGTTCTTTTTTCCTTTTTAATTTTTTAATGTTTTTTATTTATTTTTGAGAGACAGAGAGAGATACTGTGAGCAGAGGAGGGTCAGAGAGAGAGGAAGACACAGAATCTGAAGACATGCTCCAGGCTCATTCAACCAAATGGCCACTATAGGCCAGGCATAGTTCGAGGCGCTGGGAATTCAGTTGTCCACAAATTGGCAGGCTCTGTGTTTTCATGGAAACAGTATTCAGGTGGAGAAAGGCAAACACACAAATAAACACGCGGAAGAAAAGATCCAAGCGATAATCATCCCACGGAGGATTCCAAGAATCAAAACGTGGTCCTGGGACGGTGAGCCGAGGGGAAGGAGCCGGGCGCGGGAGCATTCCAGACGAGAGGACCGGATGAGGCAAAGGCCTGGAGGCAGGAACGAGCGCCATCGCAGAGAGGCGGAGACGGAAAAGCAGAGCGTCCGGGGAGGCGGGTGACAAGGCACGTGTGTGTGACGAGGGCACGGAGGTAATCCAGTCTCAGACCAAGAAGAAATGTGGTTGGGAATTTCTAGAAGGTTCTAAATGGGCGGAGGTGATGGTGTTGTGACACGGTCTAATTTACATTTGGGGGAAGTCTCTCTGGCCACTGGGTGGAGATGAGGTTGTACTGGGGACAAGAGTGGAAAGAGAAGGGGTCGCAGGCTGGGGAGTTAGCCAGCGAGAGAGCGTATGACTCGAAGTATGCAGCCAGAGGAGGGAGGGAGAGAAACTGGTAGAGTAGAGACCTACTCAGGCTTGGGTGTGAAGGAAAAAGAGGGTTCAAAAGTAATTCCCAGCGTCGCCTTCAGCTACTGGGTGGGTGACGGTGGCTTCCTAAGGAAGGGCGGATGAGGAGCTGGCCTGGCCAAGAGGAACCCCAAGTTTTGTTTGGGGCTTGGGGAACTTGAGGTATTGTCAGACTTCCGTGTGCAGCTGTCACATACATGATCCGCAGTGCAGGTGTGAGTTTCAAAATCGAGGTCAAGGGCAGGAGACAGAGCCTGGGGGCTGTTGACTTCCAGGGGGGGATTTGGCACCCTGGGAGGGGCTGGGCTCGCCAGGAAGAGTGCAGAGGACAGAGCAGACTGAGGGTTGAGTCCCAAGGACCCCGCCACAGGAAGTCAGGCAGGGCAGGGGTGCCCCGAGGAGCCAACAGTGAGGACAGGAGAACAGGAAGGCATGGAAGCTGAGAAATTCAAGGAGGGAGAAGGGACCGTTCACCATGTCAGATGCTGCTAAGACATGGAACATGATAAAGACAGAAATTATCATCGGATTTGGTGCCCCAGGAGTCATTGCTGCCCTCGCCAAGAGCAGGCACAGGGGACGCTGGTGACTAGAGACACAGGGGCGTCAGCAGAAGGCACAGAGAAGTGCAGGTGGACACCGTGACCTTCGGCCACTCGCTGAAGATGGAGGCGCAGAGAAGAGAGAGTCGCTGGTGGAGGGCGCTGTGTCAAGGGAGGGTTTGTTTTCATTAAATGATGCTGAGCAGGTCTCCAAGCTCAGGGGATCCATCCAATGAGACAGCAAAGTTCAGTGTCAGGGAGATGCAGGGTATCTACAAGAGGCAGGTCCCTGATGCGGCCAGAGGGGCAGGGTCCCGAGCAGGCGCTGAGGGTGGACATCAATGGAGCAGAACGGAGCTGTCCACGGGGGCGGAGGCAGCTCGGTGGCCGCTGTTGGATTTGTCAGCTCACCTGCTGATGCCGTTCCGTGTGGTCCTCCCGCTAGACTGAATTCACAACGTGGTAGGGACGTTTCGCCCCCAGCGTGGGGCGTGGGGCGCCTGCTCACAGGGTGTTTGAGGAATGAGGGATTCTCACATCAATTTCCAAAGCTGACGTTAAAAAGGCAGGGCAACTGCCACACCAGTAAAGACAGTGGCACCGGGTTGCTCAGGTGATTTTATCTCCTGCAGGCCCTTGGCCTTCTTCACCCCCCCGTGTCTGCCTGCAAAGCCCCTCCAGGCCCACGGCCAAGGCCACCCTCCTCCAGGAGGCCTTTCGACTCTTCCAGCTTCGGGAGCCGGATCCCTTCCTCCAACCTGCACCCGAGTGCTAGGAGCTGCACTGGCCTTGCTGGATGACACGGTCACAGGAAGGAAATGGCAGACGTGCATGGCTCCTGCCATGAGTGACGGAAACTAGCATCTCCTTCTGCTACTGATGCTCATGTAAAATTAAGCCTGTTGCGATTGATTAGGCCTCACAATGTTCCAAGTCAGACCGATATTCCCCAGAAACCTCATGGGAGGAAGCATATTCCCACCTCTATGAAGAGGAAGTTAAACAAAGCACTGCAGGTGTTTGTCGAAAGGCTCTTCTATTGAGCTTCACAAACTTAAGACATGGATAATAAAGGGGGTTAAAGAACACAAGAATAACGTTTACCCTTGCAGGGAGAAAAGGCCTAATTTAGGAATAAGAAACAAACAAGAGCCAGGCATAAGTTACTGCGCATACATATACTAATTTGGTGCCCAATGTGAGGATGGGTGAGGGTAGTTACAACTTAAACTCATATGCAAAGGCCGGCTCTTCTAGGGCGCCTATGGGGCTTACACCTTCAACATCAAAGAACAAGGTTGACCAAAGGTTTACTTACTAACCATCACAAATACATTCTTTCCCTTGTGAGCCAAATAGAATGCCTCCTAGCCCTGTCTATGACTGAATTTTAGCATCATTGTTATAAAATGTGTCTGCTATCTGCTTCTCACTGAAAACAGCCTGCTATCTTCTTAGTTGTAAGATTTACTACCGGTTCAAACAAATGTGTACGTTATCTGCTTTTCACTGAGAATATCCTGTTATCCTATGATGTGTAAGTTACCTCATTGTGATTAGAGTAGTTCTGCAAAAATGCCTCTGTAAAACCTGTGTCTGCACCCTTTTCAAAGCATCTTTATCACTGAGAATTATTTGTAAAAATCCCACTTTTTGATGTCGTAAGTCTATAAATAAAGGCCCAAAACCTGGCGAGAAGAAGATGATGCCAGGAAAATGATGCCAAGAAAGAAACTGCGTGAACCTCTCTCAACCCATTTTTCGTGTCCGCTGCTACCCCTTCAGGGAGCCCTGAACCAGCCGGAGTGGGCCTCCACACCCGAGCGTTCCTTTGTCTCCTCTGGCAATTCTCCCGTTTGACCTGGATTAGACGCACTGTATGTTTCTCTTGACTGTGTCCTAACCTAATGTTTCTAAGTGAGTGAACAGTGGGGTCCCTGCAAACGGCGTTGTGTCCTGGCGCCTCGTTGGCAGGGCCCCAACACAATCCGCCGCATCAAGCTGGATGTCTTCAATGCAGCCCTGAGTCTTCCTTCTTCTTCCCCGGAGCCTGAAATTTCACACTTGCTCTGCAGAAAGGGAAGGCGACTTCATCATCAGCTCTGTGCAAAGAGCAAGGGGATGGTTTCTCCATTTTCAGTGCGTCTCTGATGGGGAGATGGGACTTAACTGGGCCCCGGGGAGGTGGGGGGGAAACCCAACCAACAAAGCCAAGGGACCCTCAGGGGCCTGGAGACCAGGCCAGCCCAAGTGACTCCTGTCCTCACATCCCTGGCACCTGGCACAGAACCTGGCCCAGGGTGGGTCCCCGGGTGTGGCAGAGGAGTTGAATTTCGGAGCCTGGAGGGCCCCTTGTCTTTCTACCACTGAATTACTTGGACTTTCAATCATCGATAGTTTCTGAAAGATATACTTTCAAAGGCCATTTTAAAGGTCTGCCATGAGCTCAATTCTGTTCTGAGCTGAACCAGCTAACACGGCTGAGTGGAGGGAGACTCGTGGGGACACAGCTTGGATCTGTTCCGTGTGGTTCCCGAAGGCAGAGTCGAGACCAGAGAGCAGAGAGAGAACGCCCTCCAAGGCAGATTTTGGCTCCGATGTGGGATGCACTGTTACAGTCGACGCCGTTCATGATGGGAGCCGAGCCGACTGCCTCACGGAGTAGCATCCGTCCTCCAGGCCTCCAGCAGAGCCCACAAAACATGGGTCCAAGGGGGGCGCCCGGGTGGCTCAGTCGGCTGAGCGTTTGACCTCAGCTCAGGTCATGATCTCGCAGTTTGTGAGTTCTAGCCCCACATGGGGGTCACTGCCGTCAGCCTGTCAGTGCAGGGGCCGCTTCAGATCCTCTGTCCCCCTCTCTCTGCCCCTCCCCTGTTTACACTCTCCCAAAAATAAAAATCATTTTTTAAAGTGATTCCATGAGGGGAGCCTGGGTGGCTCAGTCAGTTAAATGTCCAACTTCAGTTCAGGTCATGATCTCATGGTTCATGGGTTCAAGCCCCATGTCAGGCTCTTTGCTGACAGCTCAGATCCTAGAGCCTGCTTCAGATTCTGTCTCCCTCTCTCTCTGCCCCTCCCCTGCTCACATTGTGTCTATTTTTGTCTTTCAAAAATGAATGAACATTAAAAAATTTTTTTAATAAAGTGGTTCCATGAATCCTTTGGCTTTTGGAGAGGGGACACCTGCAATGTCAGCAGGTGCCCTGAGGTGGCCGGCAGGCCTCAGGCTGAGGGGCCCTGAGGCTCCCCTACCCCCTGGGTAACCTCATCAGCACTGTCGTACCTGAGGGAAGCCCTACACAATTGCTTCCAGCCCTCTGTGACGTCATCGCACTTCAGGGAGCTCTGGCAGCCTCCACCTTGAAATGCCAGGCCACAGGTCACCACGACGGGAGAGCAGAGAAAAAGAAGCAGTGCCCCTTGCCTCTAGGGACCTCGCTGCCCAGTATGGTTCCCAGAGGGGAGGAGAAAGGGCATTCTGAAGGCCAGGGGGGAATAAATAAGAATATTCTGCTTTCTCCTCTTGCCTTCAAAACCAGCTGTGAAAAGGGAAACAGGAGACAGACAGAGAAGGTCTAACTATCACCTTGATTGAGGAAAGTGTCCTCATGCCAGAGAAGATCTGCTGTCCTGCCCCGAGTGACCCCCCTCCCCCGCCGCTCGCCATCTGCAGGACCCTCCTCCAGAGACTGGGGTTCCGGTGCCCAGAGCACAGCAGGGATCCGAGTGGGGTCCCCCTGCAGGGCAGCAGCACACATGCTGTCCCTCCTGCCAGCTCCCCGACCTGAGCAGCTTCCCTTCCCCTCCCTCAGGGGGACCTGAGAAGCCAGAGAGGCTGGCAGTGTCCCCTCCCCCTAGCTTTTTCTCCTGGGCTGGGGTCCACCCTCCCTCCCCTCCTGGGAGCAGGAGGAGTGAGGGATGAAGGCTCCTGCACCCAACACAAGCAACAAGCCAGGGCAGAGGGAGTCCTGCAGTAGGTCACTCAGGGCCCACGTGCGTGACCACCCAGGAGGACTGTGGGGAGGCCCAGCAGCCCCGTGGGTGACCCTGACACCTCAGCAGCTCACCTAGCAAAGGTGCCTGCTCACTGGGGCGCGCCCACGCGTCACCGACCGACCGCACGGACTCTGCTCCCGCTGGTCACTCAGGGTCCCCTGATGGAGAGAAGCATCACCTTCTCGTGAAGCACCTTTCAACGTGTCATTGCAGGGTTCCTGGGGCCGGGGAGGTGAGAGCAGGGGTCCAGAGGGGCTTCCCACCGCACCTGCTGGAAGTGACATGTGTCCTGGCAATCACAGCCCAGTAGCCAGAGCCAGTCCCCGGCCACCCGACGGTGAGCCTGCGGGAGCGTGTGGGAACATCAGCCTAGGTCCACACAGCCAGCGCCGCAGACAGCTGCGGTGGCCTTGCAGAGAAAGACCGTTCTGTAGCTCTGAGCGCCGACAGCCGGAGCAAGACTTCTGGAAAGAAAGTCAATTAATACTTCCGCCGACCAGAGGGACACTGAGTGAGCTTCAACGCCAACCTGTTCGGAATCCTGCCTCCACTGGGGACACCGTCTGTGGTGCTACCCAGGCTCGGTTGGCAGGTTTGAACCTGGAGTCCTTAGGCCCTGGAGGCTGCGGGGACAGAATTCAGGGTCGCCTGTGAACTTGGACGGAGAAAAATTACATATTTACTTTGTCTAATCTCATGGAAATTTAGAAATTTTTCTGTTACTCCAGGCAGCAGCTGCAGCAGTCTGACCAGTGACTGAATTTGTCATCAGTAGAAATCACAGGTGAGTTTGTGTCGCATCACAGTTGTTATTCTCTGGAAATATCACACACTAAGCTCGAGTTTGAAATCACAATCGTTCTGAGATTCCATCGCTAGAGATGGTTACTTGATGTGCCAAGAGAGAAGCACCTACTAGTAACTGTGTCACGCACTTTTATACTTTGGTAACTTTATCTCGATACAATGGCTTCCTGTTAGAATTCAATGCGGTTTATATTATGCGTGTAAGACCTTGATTCTGAGAAGAGGCTAAAGTTTTAGGCCTGGGGTCCACAGCATAGATCAGGCTTGAATCCCAGGTTTACTTAATCTGAGAGAGAGATACAGCCAGAAAAGCTTTGAAAGATCGGTAATGTTCAAGGACGCAAAGTAGGCATTGGGCGCTGCCGGGATGCTAATGTTTCTTTAAATCTTTCATTGTTTCATTTATAAGTAGTGATTAGAAGTCATCTTATTTGGTGTGGGGAGAGAGCAAAATCGTACGAGGAGCAGAGAGAGAGGAAGAGAGAGAATCTCAAGCAGGCTCCACACTCAGCACAGAGCCTGATGTGGGGCTCGATCCCACAACGCTGGGATCATGACCCAAGCCAAAATCAAGAGTCAGACGCCCGATCAACGGAGCCCCCCAGGCACCCTAGCAGTCATCTTCAATGTTTCCTTTGTAACATTTTAATAGAAAGCACATGAATGCCTAGGAGTATATGCTACATTTCTTCCTCTCGGCATACCTTTATAAACACTGATAAATGAGATGCTGATAAATGAGATGTGGAGAAGGGAAAAGCACTGATTTGTTTGTTTGCCAATATTTGTGGTGTAGACATGCCCGGCCCAACTGATTTCAGGCAAGCAATGTGACATCCTGAACGCTGAGTTGGGAAGAGATATGCAGGCATGCCCTCTTGTATAGTATTTCTACCACACGGATACGTTCAGTGTACATCACCTCGAGAACCTAGGAAATAGGAAAGGGAAGTGAAATAATAGGAATCAATGAGTTTTGAATGTATATTAGTTTGCTTTTAAAATAGTGGTAAGCAGATGTGATTTTATTATGTAATAATAAACCATGAAACTTAATTTTATTTTTAATAATTTAATTATTGAATGTTCAAAAACTCAAATAATAATTTGAGCCACCAGTTTGCAAAATCCGCCCCCAGCCCCCGCCCGAAGTCCCATCATGAGCTCCCGTAGGCTAGTCGGGCAGGCTCAGCACACCTCTGTCAGTTCCTGAACCTTCCTTGGAGTAATTTGGACTCAGAAGCTGGACTCGGCTGAGACAGGCCTGAGCTGACACATGTGCTCCGCTAATCGGAGGGGATGGGGTGGAAATGAGGGGCAGGAGTTGGATGTCTCAGCTGTCTGCTGGGGCCCCTCTTGCTGGAATCCTTCCACAGTCCGTTAAGGCCGCTAGGGTCTGACTTGACCTAAATCAAAGTCCTATTGACATGGGTCACCCTGGGGATGGGTCTTCTGAACAGAGAGCCCCTTGGTGGGATGTTGAGGGAGCTCGGGGCCTGGCCCCCTGCTGAGTTCGCACCTCACCTGTTTACCTGGTCAGCGGCCCCTCGTGTAGGACTTACTCCTTCTGCTGAAAGCTTTGCCCTCTGTTAAACTTCAAATGCCCAAGAAGGAGGGTCCACTGTATACCCTTGGTCCATGTCCTGGGGTCTTCTTGGCTCCATCCTGGAATGCTCCCCCGTGCCTCTCATACACTCTCCTTGGCGACCCCCATCAGTGGCCCATCACCCACATCTCCTGGACCCCCGATGCCCACTTGGCGCTGGACAGTGCCGGACCTCAAACATGCCCCAAACCAAGCTCACCGTCTTTCTCCACATCCTCCTCCCATCTGCTCCGCCCCTGGGGTTCCCAACCTCAGTGCAGGACAGAAGACCAGCTGCCCAAACTGATCCAGGAACCCCCACTTGTCCTGCTCCGCCATTCTGTCTTCTCCCTGCCCACAGGGTCCCTTCCTTCCTCTCCCTGACCATGGCGGGTACTTCTCCCTCACAAACCTCTCAGGTCCACCCACCAGCTCTGGGCTGGACCCTACGGGCACCTTCCTACCTCGTCCAGCCCACACCCTGCACCATCTGTGCTCTTCCCTCCTTCGCTCCCCCTGCTCACACCTGCGGCTCCATCCTGCCCACTCCCTGCCCTCACCCACCCACCTTCACACACAGCATTTTTCACACTAGAACAGGCAATCCTAAAATTTGTATGGAACCACAAAAGGCTCCGAGTCACTAAAGCAATCTTGAAAGAGAAAAAACAAAACTGGAGGCATCACAATTCCAGACTTCAAGTTATATAACAAAGTTGTAGTGATCAAAATAGTCTGATACTGGTATAAAAATAGACACCTAAATCAATAGAACAGAACAGGAGACCCAGAGATAAACCCACAGTTATATGATCAATTGATCTTCCACAGGGGAGGAAAGAATATGCAATGAGAAAAAGTCTCTTCAGCAAATGGTGTTGGGAAAACTGGATTGCAACACACAAAAGAATGAAACGGGACCATTTTCTTCTATCATACACAAAAATAAACTCAAAATAGATTAAAGAGCTAAATGTGAGACCTGAAACCATAAAAATCCTAGAAGAGAGCACAGGCAGCAATTTCTGTGACATCAGCAATAGCAACCTTTTTCTAGATATGTCTCCTGGAAAAAAAAATAAAAGCAAAAATAAACTTTTGGGACTATGTCAAAAGAAAAAGCTTGTGCACAGCAAAGGAAACACTCAGCAAAGCGAAAAGACAACCTACTTAATGGGAGGAGAGATTTGCAAGTGACATCTGATAAAGCGTTAGTTCCCAAAATATTTACAACTGATACAACTCAATACCCAAGAAACAAATATTCCAGTTAAAAATGGGCAGAAGACTGTACTTTAGGACCATGGGGAGGGGAAGGGGGAAAAAAGAATTAGGGAGAGGGAGGGAGGCAAATCATGAGAGACTCATGAATACTGAAAACAAACCGAGGGCTGAAAGGAGGAGGGTGAAAGGGGAAGGAGGGTGATGAGCATGGAGGAGAGTGCTCTTGTGGGGAAGAGCACTGGGTGTTATATGGAAACCAACTTGACAATAAACTGTAAAAATAAAATAATCTAGTAGACAACTGTAAAAACAAAAATGGGCAGAAGACATGAACAGACATTTCTCCAAAGAGGACATCCAGATGGCCAACAGACACATGAAAAGATGCTCAATATCACTCATCCTCAGGGAGACGCAAATCAAAACTATAATGGGATATCACCTTGCACCTGTCAGAATGGCTAAAATAAAGAACACAAGACACAACAAATGTTGGCCAGGATGTAGAGAAAGAGGAACCCTCCAGTGCTGTTGGTGGGAATGGTGGGAAAACAGTGTGGAGGTTCCTCAAAAAGTTAAAAATAGAACCACCCTATGATTCAACAATTGCATACTGGATAGTTACCAAAAACAAAAACAAAAACAAAACAAATAAACAAAACAAAACAAAAAAACAATTCAAGGGCATACATGCACTTCTATGTCTATTACAACATTATTTATAATAGCCAAATTACGGAAGCAGCCCAAGTGTCCGTGGATAGATGAATGGATAAAGAAGATATAGTCTATATACACAATGAAATATTATTCAGCCATGACAATGAAATCTGGCCATTTGCAATGACATGGATGAAGCTAGAGAGTATTGCTAAGTGAAATAAATCACTCAGAGAAAGACAAATACTCTATGATTTCATTCGTGTGAAATTTAAGAAATGAAACAAATGAGCAAAGGAAGAAAGGGAGAGAGAGTCACACCAAGAAACAGACTCTTAACTACAGAGAACAGACTGATGGTTAGAATGGAGGTGGGTTGGGGGCTGGGGGAAGTAGGTGAGGGGACGAGTCATATATGGAATTGTTGAATCACCATATTGTCCACCTGAAACTAATATAACACCGTATGTTAACTCTACCAGAATTCAAATTTAAAACTTAGTAGAAAAAAAAAGAATAAAGCCTTGTTGATAGAAATCCAAGTTTTGGTGATAGTCAAAGGTAGAACTCTCAAAGTTGTTACTGCATCCGGGTACGGCTCCAGGCACTTATATAGAACAAGGCATTCAGTGCTCACTCTAGCCCGCGGGAGGGCCCCTGCTCTTGCCCCACGTCGCAGGAGACTGAGGCACAGAGCATTAAGTGATGCGCCCCAGGGATGGGAATCAAAGCGGCCGGATCCCAGCGTCCATGCCAGTCACCATTGTGCTGCTTGGTCTGTGGGCTGAGCAGTGAAAGCAGGAAGGTGGGGGCACTTGTCAGCTAAGGAGACAGAGCTCTGATCAGGAGGCACCAGAGCCCACATCAGAACGAGGAGCAGGGATGAAAACCACTTATAGATTCCTGATACCAACCTCAGTGTCCCCACAGCTCCCGGGCGTGGATGGGGCACTCATATTTTCCCTTTCTTTCCCAAAAGGGGCTTGAGAAACAGAGAAGCTGAGTTACCTCCACGAAGCGACACAGCTGCTAAGTTCCAGGGCTGAGCTTCCAATTCCAAGACTCTATTCATTTCAGAGTATCAGGAAACCCCCAGATCTACCCTAGGTTTGGGGGGCAGTTCAGGCCCGGCCCCACCCAGGACATTCTGGGCCTAAGGAAGCAGGAAATAGATACGAGAATGACATTTTAAATTGGACTGAGCTGATTTACCCAAGGGATACAGGAGTGCTGATGCACAGGGGCACATGGACCCCAATGTTCATAGCGGCACTTTCTACAATAGCCAAATCATGGAAAGAGCCTACATGTCCATCACCTGATGAATGGATCAAGAAGAAGCAGTTTATGGAATGGAATACTACATGGCCATGAGAAAGAATGAAATCTGGCCATTCGTAGCAACGTGGATGGAACTCGAGGGTGTCATGCTAAGTGAAATAAGTCAGGCAGAGAAGGACAGATACCATATGTTCTCACTCATGTGGATCTTGAGAAACTTTACAGAAGACCATGGGGGAGGGGAAAGGGAAAAATAGTTACAGAGAGGGAGGGAGGCAAACCATAAGAGACTCTTAAATACAAAGAACAAACTGACTGTTGATGGGGGTGGGGGAGGGGGAAAGTGGGGGAAGGGCATGGAGGAAGGCACTTGTTGGGATGAGCACTGGGTGTTTTATGGAAGCCAATTTGACAATAAATTATATTTTTAAAAAACTGGACTGAACTGAAAAATGAAATAAAATGAAAACATTAATTGGACCAGGCTGGACTTAATGACAAAGTCCCGGGGTTTGCCGAGAGGTCGTTGGGAAAGTGAGACGAGGAGACTGGAGTGAGTGTGGCCGAGGGAAGCGCTGGAAAAAGAGAAAGGCATGGGTCTGGCTTCAGAGGGTCAAAGAAACCAGCCGCACTTGGGCTCAGTGTCCTGTGATGGGGCCACACCGCACTCAGTCTCCAGGGGGCGCTCCACCCAAGCTTGCTCAGGTGCCTCTTGGGAATGGACGGTCAGGTGTCCAACTCCGTCAGGCTGCCTTCGGGCTTATCAGACTTGGGGCTGCATGTCCGGGATGCAATCACAGAACTGTAATTGGTTTCTCAGAGGAGATTTATGCCTCTAGTTAGCAGATTAGGGTTTCAGTTTGCCCACATTTAGATGGCCTTGGG
This sequence comes from Helogale parvula, assembly GCA_004023845.1. NCBI lineage: Eukaryota > Metazoa > Chordata > Mammalia > Carnivora > Herpestidae > Helogale > Helogale parvula. The sequence continues at coordinate 53,278 of PJEM01002945.1, forward strand.
AGATGAGCCAGCTTGTTCTGTCCCCAGAGATTTTAAATGTATGCATCCGTGTCCCTGCTCTGGCCTCCTACCCCAACGACGTTAGCGGAGGTGTGAGAAAGCCTGACGCCCATCCATCCGGGGAGGCGACCCTATCACTCTCTATCCGGAGCTCCCTCACTACGAGGCTTTGGAAGTCAGGCTTTGGGCAGAGTGGTCCTGGTCTGTGTGCGTGGCTGGACACCACCATCACGTCCTCGCTCCAGTCTGAGACGTCATTCTGGAAAGGAGGCTTTCCTCGAAAACCACACATGACTGTCAGGTCTGAGACAAAGACTCCTGGTCCCCTCTGCCTTTGCTCTGTGTCTTTTTAGGCACTGGGACCCTGTGTCTTCTCCAAGACCTTCCAGCTCACTGCCCCTACATCATGTCAGGCCTTACTCACCTCCTGTCTTTCCTACCTCACCCTCTGACTTCCCACTCTGAGCTCAGCAAAGGCAGGATGTATTTATTTTTATTATTTTTTATTGTTTTATTTTTAAAAATTTTTAGCATGTATTTATTATTGAGAGATAGAGACAGAGCATGCGCTGGGGAGGGGCAGAGAGAGGGGGAGACAGAATCCGAAGCAGGCTTCAGGCCCTGAGCTGTCAGCACAGAGCTCGACGTGGGGCTCGAACTCATAAACTGCAAGATCGTGACCTGAACTGAAGGCGGGCGGGGTGCCAGCCCACTGAGCCACCCAGGCGCCCCAAGTTTTATTTACTCTGATATTCTACATGCATCATGGAGTCTGAGACCCAGTAGGCTCTGGAGATCTGGGGGAGAGACTGTATATACCCACACCTTAGATTTCCTCATCTCCTCTCAGACTAGGAACAGATTGTCAGACCCCTCCAGGAGAGGAAACAGCCTGTGGTTTGGGGCCAGGAGGCCTGGACCCCGGATCCTGGGTGAGCTGTAAGATTGGATGGCAAATGACAAAATGAATGGGCTGCTGTGGGCTTGAGTGCTATCCCCATGTCACGTGCTATCCCCGGACAACCAGACCCGTTGGTATCCCATTTCAGCATCCTTCTGCAAGTTCCAGATACATAGACACCCCCAAAATGTAATGGAGCTGGAAACTGGTCTTTAGAAGAATTTTTATGGCAGGATATACCATCCTTCTAGAACTTGGAAACAGTGTTTGGAGTGGAGGCTGGGCCTTGGTCCCGAGCCTCCTAACTTTTGGCGTCTAAGATGCGCTGTCCCCAGTGTGCTAGGACGCACCTGAAAGGAAACAGCCCTGATGCAGCCACTTCTAACAGAGAGGATGGGTCTGGTTAGTTCCACGCAGAAATGCTCTGAAATGTACCTGTACATGAACTTGGGGTTGCCGAACTACCCAGACTTGGGACACACGAGGGCTTTCCTGGGGCAATGGAGGCAGATGTCATCATCATCCTGGAGGTGGACAGAGGACATTCCTTGAAGGAAGCAATATCCCCAGGGAGGGGATGAAGGGGCTCTGGGCCGGGAGGGGCGCAGTCCTAATATGGAGCTGGGCTGTTAGAGGTGCCAGGGGCCCAGTGTTGGGAGAGGGGCAGAGCCGGCTCTGAGGAGACATCCACAGCCAGGATAGGGAGTTAACCCTTTAACAGTCTCTGAGGTCAGGTCTGATCCAGGACTTCTAGGAACAGACTCTCTGGTAGCAAGTGTAAGACCCTGTGTCTCTGATAATCCCACATCTTCACGTGGGGCCTGCTTGGACGCCTATTTAACAAACAGTGTAGCATTGGCTTCAAGTAGAACCCAGTGATACATTGCTTACATATAACACCCAGTGCTCATCCCAACAAGTGCCCTCTGTAATGCCCAGCTGTTTAAACTGGAGTTTGAACACTGGCCTCTATGGGGCTACCCTGACCCTGGACAGTCAGAGCCCCTCCCAGTTGAGCACCCCCATCCCAGCCCAATAAGGAAATTTGATGTCCATTATTCCCAGGCCACTCTTCTTTGCTTCTAATTTGACTTTTGTCTTTGTCTCTCCCAGTGGAGGACAGACAGGGCCCCTCCACCCCACTCCTGCCCCCCCAGCAAGGGCAGAGGCTGTGTGTCTCATCTCTGCACACCCAACAGACAGGACAACTGTTGGCACCTAGGGGGTGCTCAGACACATTGCTGAAGGTTTAACCTTCAAGATGTCAATGGGAGAGAGACTCAGAGCTCCCTCAGTGCATGGCCCAGGCACCATTTTTACACTTGAATATCTCTGAGATCAAGATGCATCTTGTACTCACTGTGGCCAATGGCATTTGCCATTTCTGGTTGTGTAGGTCGAAGCTTGAAGAATGTGGGTGGGATTCAGAAGCAAATCCCTTAGACAACAGTGGAGCCCTCTTAAGAAATGTGCACATCCCCCCACCCCCCACCCCAAAGATGTCCACATGTGAGTCTTTGGAACCTGAGAATATGCTATCTCCCATGACCAAGGTGCTTTGCAGATGCAAATTAGATAAAGATCTTAATATGGGAAGATTGTTGGGATCGTCTGGGTGAGCCCAGTGTAATCTCGAGGGTCCTTAGAGGAGGGAGGCATGAACGAAAGGAGTAGCTACAACCAGAGAAGCAGAAGTCAGGGCTGATGTGGCCATAAGTCAAGGAATACAGCCAGTCTCCAGAACCTGAAAAAATAAGGAAAGAGATTCTCCCCTCCCCTCCCCCCAGAGCGGCCAAAAGGAACCCAACCCAGCTGATGCCTTCATGCTAGCCCAGTGAGACTGTTTTTAGACTTCGAACCTCCAGAACTGTAAGATAATAAATTCATTTTGTTTGGCCACTAAGTTTGTGGTCATTTGCCAAAGCATCTGAGGAAATCAATATGGCGCATCTCACCATTTACCATCCGTCAGTTACAGTGGGTTCAGGTAAGACTCATCAGAGAAAGATAAAAGTAAGGGGCGAATGTTTGATGAAAAAACAGGATATGTATACAGTCTCCAAGTACCTACCCACAAGACGTTTATTAATTACAGAGGGGAAAAATACATGTTTTTAAAAGAAATATTTTATTTTATATAATATTATATATAGCATTTTTTCTTTTGTTGTAAAAGACTTTATTGATTAAATGGGGGCATTTTAATAAGGTCTGTAGGTGAGGTAATAGTATTGTATCAATGTTAATTTCATTTGACCATCGTTTTAATTATTGTTTTGTAGTTAAATAGAAGGTATTCTTTCTTTTGAGGGAATATGCCCTGAAGTATTTAAAAATTTTTTTGTCTTTATTTTTATTTGAGAGACAGAGAAAGAGAGTAAGCAGGGGAGGGTCAGAGAGAGAGGGAGATACAGAATCTGAAGCAGGCTCCGGGCTCCGAGTAGCTGTCAGCACAGAGCCTAATGTGGGGCTCGAACTCACGAACTGTGAGATCTTGACCTGAGCTAAAGTTGGAGGCTTAACCTACTGACCCACCCAGGTACCCCTGCCCTTAAGTATCTAAAGGTAAAGGGGAATCATACCTTCGATTTAACCTCAACTGATTCAGAAAAACATAATATACGGATCTTCCTCAACTTGCAATGGAGTTACCTCCCTATCAACCCATAAACCCACTGTAAGTCGAAAATACAGTGAAGTCAAAAATGCATTTCATAATACATTCAACTCCACTGAACATCACGGCTTAGCCTTGCCCACCTTACACATGCTCAGAACACTCACACTAGCCTACAGTTGGGCAAAATTATCCCACACAAGGTCTATTTTGTAATGAGGTATAGAGTGTCTCTTGGAACTTACTGAATACCACACTGACAGTGAAAAACAGAAAAACGGAATGGTTCTCTGTGGAGCGTTTGTTGACTTTGTGATTATGTGGCTAATGGGGGGCGTGGCTGGCTGCCCCCACCCAACACTGCAAGAGAGGATTGTACCTCATACCCCCCTGCTCTGGGGAAAGATCAACATTCAAAATTTAAAGTATGACTCCTACTGAATGCGCACCGTCATAAAGTTGAAAAATCGTAAAGATGAACCATTGTAAGTCGGAGGCCACCACACACTTGCGTTGTGATAAATAGGATAAGAGAAAAGTAAATAAACCTTTGAGGATGTGAGCAAAACATATAAAGGAACTCCTTGTGTTATTCTGGCAACTTTTCTCTAAGTTTGAAATTATTCCAAAATATAAAATTTTGTAAAAAAAAACAAAAAACAAAACAAGAAAATGTCCTATCATAGCACACTTTGCACAGAAGAAGTACATCACTCTGAGTTGAAAAGTGCCTTAAAGAATTGGAACCTGACTGTGAAGACATTTTAACAATACTTAATAAGTTTATTTCATGTATATTTTCTTTTCTGTGTATGCAAAACAGTAACAAATGGTCAGCTATGTCTAAACAAGGTTAACAGAATTCTTATGGTCAGTTTGCCCAAAAAATTCTAAATGCTACAGAAATCTTGTGTCACAGTTCAATTGTTAGCTGTTTTTGCTTTTTTTATTTAAAAAATTTTATTATTTATTTTTGAGAGAGACAGAGTGTGAGCGAGGGAGGTGCAGAGAGAGGGGGAGACACAGAATCTGAAGCAGGCTCCAGGCTCTGAGCTGTCAGCACAGAGCCTGAAGTGGGGCTTGAACTCACGGACCGTGAGATCATGACCTGAGCCGAAGTCAGACACTAAACCAAATGAGCCACCCAGATGCCCTGTTTTTCTTTCTTAGTGGGTATGTGAAATAATGATATACCTTTCAAATGGAAAAAATAAGGTAAATAAATGTTTTTTGTAAGAGTCACCTTAAGGTGGCGACCGAGCGGCCATTCTGCTGTAGGTCAGAGAAGAACTCCGTGCACCGACGACCCCCACCCCCACCTGCAGACCTGGAAGGTCCTGCGCCAGTTTGAAAACAGCCAATCATGAAGCCCCAGCTTCCCATCACCCTGACAGAGGAGGCAACCTATTCAATCCCGCCACGTCCCTAGAGTGCCCTTATTTGGTGGTCTGCCCTCCCAGGACCAAACCGGAAGTCTCTTACCCATAAAATACCTCGCCCCTCCTGTACCAGAGGCGACTTCCCTGACTCCCCACTCCCAGAGACACGGAACCTCGCCCGGGAATTGCAGATCCCAATAAAGGCTTTCTTGGCTCCATAACTTGGTCTCTTTCTTTCCTCTCATCTCTGCCTCCATCATTAAATCTTACATTTTTAACCTGGACTTCGATTAAAACATGTGGCCTTGGGTAAGTCCCCTGGAGCCTATGTTCCTCGTCAATAAAACTAGGCGAGAATATTTATTATGTGCAGAGCCATCAGGAGGCTTATGACCTTGATAATGTCAGTAACTGCGACATTTAAGCCAATGTGTCTACTTGCCGGGCACGACATTAACTACTAAACACTAGCACAAAAACCAGCAAAGAAAAAAAGATGCTCAGTAAACCAGAGTGTTGGGAAGGAAAGACAATTTCCCCTCTACCGTTTTGAGTTCTTAGCTGAAACCTCTTGTAATAAATAAATAAATAAATAAATAAAATAAAAAGTAAAAAAAACCTGGATTAACAAGAGAACAAACAGAAGTTAATTAGCATGTATACCTCCCGGATCTATGGGAGACAGCCAGGGAAACTAAGTCCCCAAGATGGCCCAAGCTGCCAGCTTAAACACCATCTGCAGTAAAGACAAAAGATAGAGGAGGGGGCTGGACTGGGGTGGGGGCAGCTGCAGGAGGTAAGAAAGCCTGGTAACGAGGGTGAGGTGGTGGTGCCCATTCGGGCGGTACCGTTTCCGCCGATAAGTTTCTCATGATTTAGAGCCCCCGTCCTCTTCCTGGTACAGAGAGGGAGACACCCTGACTGACGGAGACTGCAGGTTTTCTTTACAGACACAAATGCCCTGTAAGGATGCAGGTCTGAAACTGACTCCATGAAACAATAGAAGGGCACACATTGCCCAAGGCAAAAGGGACCACCCTCGTAACATTCTAAGCGCAGGCCTAAAGATGGAGGCTAAGACTAGTCACGCCCTACGTGAGGGTCCTGGGCCCACTCTGTGATTGGTCAATACTCTAAATGTTGTGATTGGGTCCCGCCACAAGTAACATACTCTAGGCAATGTGAATGGTTAGACCTGCTGTCAATAATATTGTATAATAATGATTGGATCACTGTATTTCCTGTAACTCCCCCTTCCCAAACTCATAAAAGCCCTACCCTGCCTTTGTTTGGGGCTCACTCCACGTGGATCCAGTAAGTCTGTGAGCCCAAGTTTAGGCTGGCCAGGCCTAAATGCGTAATAAAGCCCTTTGCTTTTGCATGCATGCTTCGGCCTCCCTGGCAGTCTCTGGTTTTGGGGGGCGATATTAAAATCTGGGCATAACAGCCCCTTACAAAAGGGTGATTTCATTTCTATTCTGTTTTCAGAGCTTCTTCTAGGTCTGTTAGTCTCAAAAAACAATCAGCTCAAAAAATTCTTTATGCCAAAGAAGCGTATTTGGCGGGGATGGGAGGGTGGGGGAGGGGGAGTAGATTCTGTTCTTTTTCGGTAGCTATTGAATCAAGGTAGTTAATTTAATTTGTACTGACATCAGGCTGTACAGATTTTTAAAACCCTACTTATTTACTTATTCCATGTGGAATGAATTGAGTTTTTCTCCTGAGCTCTCCCCACCGCCTGGTTAGCAGGCAAAAATATTATTGGGATCCAACATAGAGTTTTCAGAGATCCGAGCCTGTAACTAGTGGCTCAGTCTTTCCGAGGTGCCTGTTTTCTCAGCTGGCCTCTTTCTGCCTCTGTGTTCTCCCTGAGGTGACATCTGGTGACTGGGGGAGAGAAGTGTACCATCCTTGGGGTGTTGGGGGGGCTATGGACCAGATGCTCGTGACCCCTCAAATTCAGATGCTGAGACATAATCCCTGATGTGATGGGGTTGGGAGGTGGGGCCTTTGTGGGTGATTAGGTTAGGAGGGTGGATCTCAAGAATGAGATTAGTGCCCTTATAAAAATGACCCCAGAGGGGCGTCTGGGTGGCTCTGTGCTGACAACTCAGAGCCTGGACCCTGCTTCGGATTCTGTGTCTTCCTCTGTCTTGGCCCCTCCCCTGCTCACACAGTCTCTCTTTCTCTCTCTCTCAAAGGTAAATGAAGATTAAGAAAAAATTTTTTTCAATAAAAGGAACCCCAGAGAGAAATCTCTGGTCCCTTCTGCCATGTGAGGACATAGCAGGAGGACAGTAGACTATGAACCAGGAAGTGGGCTGTTTCTATCTCCCAACCTGCTGCCCCCTTGATCTCTGAGAAACAAAGTCTGCTGTTCAGAAGCCCCCTCTTCGGTACTCTGTTCTAGCAGCCTGGGTGGACTGAGATGGAGGTAGAGGCCCTGACCCGCCCTGAGCCCATGCATGTGCCCTGGCATTCGTGGATCTCCACGGATCTCTAGCATCACAGCTTCTGGAGGGCAGGCTTGTGTGAGGCCCTGGGTTGCTCCGACATCACCCATGGCTCCCATCCTCCACCTAGCCCAGTGACTCAACTGTCACCTCGCCTTGCCCAGGACAAGCCCTCTCTAGTGGTGCCACTCAGGAGAAAGCTAAAACTCAGGGTGCCCTTCAACGGAGCGTCTTAGCATCTTTCTGAAGTGGCACGGGGATCAGCGTCCTCTTTGCCTTTCTGACATCCTCACTGATCCAACACCTGCTGGGTCCACGAGCCTTGGGCCCAGGAACTACAATCCAAACAGCGGCTTCGGACACCTCTGCCCTCCACCCACGATCTCACACCTCCTTCTTTCTCTCCCACAGTCCTCCAGGGCTGGCTGCTTTCTTTGTCCTACTTCGCCCATCCTCCAACCCCGGACTGCATTCTTGCTGAGGGCCTGGCCCCGCCCACACAGAGGCCCGGAAGGTCTCCAGGCTTTGCCCTTGATATGCTAACGAGGGAGATAAAGGAATCCTAGCACATCTTCAGTCCTCAGAGCCTTCAAAACCGGGTTACAAAGCCTCTCTTGCCTGGAAGCAATAAGCCTTCTAGCTGCCTTAGAAGAAGCAGCTAAGGGGAAACTTGACTGAAAGAGGAAAGTGAAAATGCATTGGCTTAAATTTACAAAGAGATGATCTTGGGAAACTCTTATGATAATTATGGCCTTGGGAGCCCGAGGTGAGGTCTCCAGGGCTCCACAATGAACTTCAGGCCTTAATGTGCAAATTCACCGTCAAAGTCACCAGGACAGCAAGAAGTGAAGGAATGCAGGCAGAGCTCTGCAGCTGGGACCTGCTCACGCCTCTCCTCTGATTATGAAATGCAGGGTTTGGAAGAGGTCATGTGCAGGGGCTTTAAACTAAGAGGTTCTCTGACCAAAGGTTCTAATTCCACACACTTCACATTTCTGATGGAAGCTGCCAAAATACAATCACAATTCAAGCGATTTTAAAATTTCAGGGAGTGAGAAATAAGCCCACAGGCCCAAGCAAAGGAAGGAAGCGGAGACTCAGAGCACAGTGAAGTGAGGCTTTAATCAAGGTTCTTGCAAGAGTAGGTGTCTCCCTTACAGCAGGAAATTTATCTCCTAGCGTGCAAGTCCCGCCCCTGATTCCTCATTGGCTGAGCACGGCAACGGTCACAGCCTTACCCGGAAGTCGCCAATGCCCATGGAAGGCAAAAAGTAGTCTTGCTTGGAACAAATGCCTTGAGGTGACACAGGGACTTTAGGTCTTTCGCGCAGGCTCCTTGCAAAGCCTATGAAAACTAAGCTCGTGAAGTGGAGAGGGAAGAGGAACCAGGAAGTGACGTGTGTCTAAGAGTTTGGACTCCATTGTGGAGGGAGGGGGTTGTACATATTTCCAATAGTTTGTAAACCTACTGTTAACTAGACAACACGGCTTTTATTTGGTATTTCTGATAATGAATCATCTCGCTTACTTTGCACACAGCGTACTTTAGGAGTTGGGCTCCCAGGTTCTGCCAAAGTTGGCTCCCTGCAGGGCTTTGGGACAAACCAGTAGGAAGAGGGGTGGGCTCAGATGCTGGAAGCCGGCAGGGCAGGTAGACACGAGTGCAGAGGGCCCGGCTGCACGGGAATACGGGCCAAGATGAGGGGACTTGAAGAACTGAGTAAGGGTGTTCGCCCAGCAAGGACTTGAACCACCCACTCTTGTCCGCTCCTACCCCTGGCAGGCCAGGAGCTCGGCAGGTCTCCACGATCTGTCACACTGCCCCACTCTGGGCACCCCTCCTCCCCGGCTCAGCAGTGGGGAGCCCACCGCCCTCGGTCCTCCCGCTGACCAAGATGGCGGCCTGGGCCCCATCTTCCTGTCTAAAACCAGTGGCTCAGGAACTCTGGAACTGGCCCGAAAGACCTTTGGACTGGGCCAGAAGCACAGACTGTTTTACAGGCCGCTGCTCCTAAGCCAACGGGACAGCTGGGACCCTGACCATGAAACGGTTACTGTGAACTTTTTGAGGACAGGATAGTTCACTCACGCACAAAGGAATATTTGCAACACCCTTAGATCAGACGGTCGATGTGTAACCAACGTGGCTCAGTTTCTTAATACTATTTGACCTTTCCCTCCTTTTATTCGAGTCATGTAATCGTTGTCATCGTCCTTCTCATAAACACCCCTTGCTTTCACCCTGCAGGCCAGACACTGTTTGAGTTTCCAGCTGAATCTGTGCTCCCTGGATTGCCATTCTTTGATCCCAAATAAATGCTGGTTGGCCGTCACTGTGGCTCTTTATTTTCAGGTCCACACTGCAGGTAAGAGTCCTGCTGGCCCTATCCCAAGAGATTCTGATTCTGTCAGGCTGGGGTGGGGTGATTCAGATGTTCAGCAAGGATGGAGAACCATGATGTGCTCCCACCACCGCTCATCGGTGCTCGCCTTCCCCCTTGGACCACTTGCTCTTGTTCCCCAGAAATCCCCCTCACTCATCAGACCTTGGCTGGACCCGTCCGTCCCCGGGGAAGCCTTCCTGACCCTTGAGGATCACATGGTCCTCCTTCCTGCTTAGGTCCACTTAGGGAAGCAGAGACCACTCTAGGTGTTTCAAACAGAAGGAATTCAAATATGGGAACTGACTACACGGGTGATGGAAATACTGAAAAGCCAGAAGATGGTGTAGCAACAGCAGGGAAACGGTACTGTACTTGCGGCCAGAGGGCTGAGGGATGTGCCCTCGAAGTCAGAAGCCAGGGCAGGCTGGCAGGAACCAGAACGCATCCAGGACCACTGAGCAGTTGCTTTTCACGTTGGGCTCATTTTTCCAATTCCATATCTTTTTACCTGTGGCTAAAAGAAGCAAGTGGCACTTTCAGCATTCCACCTGCAAGCCTCCTTAGACAGATCTGTAAGCTCATTAAGTACGTTTTATTATTATTGTTTTTGCTGTTATTGTTGTTTTTAAGAGGGAGATAAAGGGAATGAGAGCAGGGTAGGGGCAGAGAGAGAGAGAGAGAGAGAATTTTAAGCAGGCTCCCCATTCATTGCAGAGCCCGATGTGGGACTCGATCCACAACTCTGGAATCATGACCTGAGCTGAAATCAAGAGCTGGAGGCTCAACCGACTATTAAGTACAGTTTTTAGGTTCCAAGTTGGCACAGGAAGCCCTGACCAATTGCTCTGCCAGTAGGTAAACCACATCACTTTCCCTCCCCTCTCCAGTTACAGATTCCTCACTTCCTCAAGTCCTTGTGACAGTCCTTCCACGCCAGTGCCAAGCAAAGTAGCACCTCGTCCCCCAGTTCTAATTCCTTTTCTGCTGACCCGTTACTGCGCGAGAAACCAACCCGGAACTTAACGACGCACAGTAAGCTTGTTGGCTTCATCATCCTGTGGACTGGCTGGGCTCACCTGGGATCTCTCGCACGGTCACAGTTAATGGCAGCTGGGGCTGTCAGCCAGGTGGCCTCCCCATATGCCTTGGCTTCATACGGGATCATGGCTGGCTTCCAAGAGGGAGCGTCCAAAGAGCAAGCAATTTTTTAAAGCCTCGGAGGAAGGCTTAGGACGTCTTATGGTCTAGTCTTAAGCATTATTTCCACTTGTATTCTTTGATTTCCAGACCATGGCATTCAACCAGATGGAGAAGCAGACAGCAAATGTACCCCCCTAAAGCGGAGGAACACCATGTATGTCCAGGAAAGAGGGACCGACAGCAGCCATCCTTGGTGGCAAGTCGCCACGACATAGAAGGACAGGCAATGGTTCCGAGAACAGGCGACCGGCGCCCTCCCCCTAGCCGGCCCCTGTCTCCATGCACTTAGCACCATTTCTAATTAAATATTCGTTTGACTCTGATGATCCTGTCTTCCTCAGTAGGATATAGACTGCGGGAAGGCAGGGATCACGGCTGTGTTCATGCGCTATTGCGTAGTCATATTTAGCACAGTGCCTGCTCCTTACTGAGCTCAGGATGCACAGTATTTGTTGAATAAACGAACGAAGAGGGCATCCAGCTGCCTGGCCGTTCCTTGGGGGTTTTCAGGAGAAGGAGGGATCACGAATCCGCGGAAGCCCCAGGGGCCTGTCCTTGGGTGAAGAGTGGCAGAACTCACTCATTCTTCACAGCGCTTAGACAAGCGCTTCTCGAAGCTCGCTCCACAGATGCTGGCTGCTGGCATGTCTTGGATTTGAATGTGTGTGGTGGGGGAGGGGCGCCAGCTGGCAGGCAGGTGCAGGGCTCACACAGCAGCCCTTGCAAGCCGGGGTCCATGGGAATGGGCCTAAGCAGGCTGCACTAGGACCAGGTCCAGGTTTCATGCCCAGGAAAGTGTAAACACTTCTGTGTGTGAGACAGAGGTCAGGCAAGTGACCTGGGGACGGAGGGGTGCGGGCATGAGAGAGCCAAGGCAAGAATCCCAGGGAAGCAGCCTTTCTTCGGGTCACTGGTGAGCTCCTATGTGTGCTCCAGGGTAGAGCAGTGAGCAAGGCAGGCAGGCCCCTGCCCTCAGTGGGTCTCTATTCTCATGGAGAGTCAGGCAGTTAACAAATGTTCCCCAGAATATCTACGGCCGGAAGGAGGTAGGAGGCCCTCGGGGGCGTGTAGTGGCACCTACCCCAATGGTGCGCTGGGGAGGACATCTCTGAGAAGGTGGCTTGCCGCTAAAATCTGGAGGGGCCAGGGAGTGAGTCCTCCAAGCCAGGCAGGGAATCGGGGTGTCCCAGGCCGAGGGACCAGCCCATGGAAAGGCCTGAGAGCCCACGGTCCCCGAGCTGAAGGAGGCTGGTGATGCCAGAGCAGGAAACCAGACCGGGAGAGGAAGAGGCCCGCAGAGTCAGACCCCCAGGCCTGGAGGGCAAGGGAAGGGGTCGTCACTCCCTCCTCCATCCTCAGGGCAGGGAGTGACCAGGGGGGAGCGGTGAGTGGCACAGGGTCGTGGGTGAAGGAAGAGACGTCCCCAATGGAGTCTAAGATGGAGACTCAGGAGGCAGCAGATGATGGGGACAGGGTGCCAGTGGCAGACAGTGGTGCCCGGGGACATGCGGCCTGGCAGCTCAGCCCCCGAGCACTTTGGCAGCGCGAGCGCCCTCCTCATCCTGGTCTAAACCTGAAATAACACGGCCCAAGAGTCAAATCCATTTCGCTGCCTGCATATGGACAATCCACAAGCTAAGAACGTTTTCACAGTGTTGAATGTTGAAAAAGGTTTAAAGAATAATATCTCAGGATGAGTGAAAACTATCTAAACTTCAAAATTCAGTGTCCGAAAATGAAGTTTTATGGGAACCCAGCCACGCCTGTTCGTTTGTGTCCACGTGGTCTCTGGCCACGGTGGCCATCGCCCCTCAAACCCTGAAGGGCATCCTCTCCGGCCCCTGGAGGGGAAAGTTCTCCAGGCCGTGCTCTGATCTGCTGGGTGGGAACATCTTCTAGAGAACACAGCAGGTTCGCGTTTACTGTGCAGCCTTAAAGACGAGTGGGAGAACTCGACCTCTTGAAATCCGAATCCCAAGCTAAGCGTCAGGCACCCTGGGGCACACACTTTTCTGTCTCCGCAGCATGGATCCCCACTCCACAGGGAGACAGGATGCCCTGAGCAAAGAAGAAAGCTCTCTGCCTTGGCACCTGCCCAGGGGACGTCCCTGCACACATCAGTGCTTCTCTCTGCAGGCAAATTTATGTCACCTCTAGAAGCCGCAGCAGTGTGACAGCTGGGGTCCTGCTCAGGGCGCTGCCCGCCCTGTCACGGCCAACCAAGTTTCGGCCCCCCACCCCAGGGTGCATGGGGTGCCAGTGGAAGCTGCCAAGGGGATCCTCCCTCAGCCTCACTCCTGCCCTCCCACATCCACTCCCTGCCAGTCTCTGTGACTGGCCCAGGCCTTGGAACGAGCCATGGAGTGGAGTCAGTACAAGGTCAGCTCTTGGGAGAGGCCAAGGGGGCTTGCTGCCCATGCGCACAGAGGAGGAAGTCAAGAGTAGTAACGGCCAAATAATCACTCCTATTTGCACGTCGCTTACTATGTCACCCCTGTTGTCCATTGTTTGTGCATCTCTGGGGACCCAGTGAAGACTAGGCACCCTCGAAAAGGAGCAGCAAGAGGGTGGGCCCCCATTTCCGGGCTCCTGACTTCTACCGCCTCATGGAATTGTCCAACAGCCCAGAGAGAAGCAGTGACCTCTGCCTTTTCGATAAGTAACATACCCGTGATCACGCAGCTAATTAGCAGCGACATTTGGATTTGATTGGCAGCCCATGGGTGCTCTTTCCACAACAAACTCACAGGGCAAGGAAGGTGAGAAGCAATGGCAGCCCAGAGATTAGAGCACGGGCTTTGGACTTGGTGGGTCCTGGAGTCAAATCCTAACTGTGCCATTTATTATAGTAGGTATCTAAGAGGTGCTACATGCCCAGCCTCCTTGCCTCTAAATGTGCCCATGGAACTACCAAGTGGCTGATGAGAAGTGGGCAGAGTGCAGCGTGTGACCCCCAGCCAGTCTTTTAAAACAAGCAGGTGCACCCTTCTGGTGCCTTCCTCCATCCTCCTGTTGGAAAGTGGATATGATGATGGGTGCACTGGCAGCCACTTTGAAACATGAGGAAGGGGGTTATACCCCAGAGACTGGGGATCAGACAGCACAGAGAAGTTTGAGGACCTGCCACCTGTGTACACAAGGGAAAAATAAACTTCCATCTTGCTGAAGCCACTAATTGTGTATTTCTCTTAAAAACAGCTGAGTATAATCCTTACTGCCCTATTTAATCTCCCTGAACCTCAGTCACCTATCCAGAGTATCTGGGTTGTGGGAGCTACATGGTGGAGTCACATGTGGGTTAAATAGCAGCTAACACTTATTGAGCACCTACGACTTACCAAACACCTTTCTACACCTTTTACATGTGATGGCACGTTGAGTCTTCAGAACAAACCCTCAAGGGGGGACTATTATTATTATTATTATTATTATTATTATTATTATTTACATTCAGGATCCCAAGGCTCAAGATCAGTAGTTAATTCAGGTGCAGCCGTGAGCGACCCAAAGCCAGGCGAAGGGTGACGGTGGTGTTTCTCTCATGTCCCCGTGCGCACTCAGCGGGCCAGCTCGGGCATGGAGGCCCCGCTCCAGGATCGTCGCAGGTCACCACACCGTCATCCCTGGACTGTGGCCTCACCCTCGGGGTCCACACTGGCAGCCCCATGGCAAAAGGGAAGGGAATTTTAAAAAACTAGAGAGACGGGCTGTCTTTTAAGGTAGACTTCCCAGGAACTCACACATGACATTTTGGTGTAGGTCGCGGTGGCCAGAATATTGGCACATGCCCACGTGTAGCCACAGAAGGGCCCGGAAACGTGTCTTTGTTCCAGAGAGCCACCTTCCCAGCTGAAAGCTCACCTCTCTGGAAAGGGGGAGGATGGATATTGGGGGAACTGTATTAGTCAGGATTGTCTGAAATAGATGATATTAGATAGATAGATAGATAGACAGACAGATAGATAGATAGATAGATAGATAGATAGATAGATAGATAGATAGATAGAGATAGGAGACAGATAAAGAGAAATGCATTATAGGAATTGGCTCGTATGGTTACGGCTAAAAAATCCCATAAACTGCTACCTGCAAGGTAGGACCCAGGAAAGCAGGGTGAGTTGGAGTCTGAAAGCCTTGGGGTCGATGTTGTAAATCCCTGTCTGAACCTGAAAGCCAGAGAATGAGGTACGCTGATGTCCAAGGGCAGGAGAAGGTGGAGGTCTCAGTTCTAGCAGAGGGGATTTGTCCTTCCTCTGCCCTTTTGTTCTCTTTAGGCCTTCACGAGATTGGACGGTGACCCTCAGGGATGGGGAGGGTCATCTGCTCTACTGGGTGAGCTGATTCAAAGGCAAACCTCTCCCAGAGACACCCTCACAGCCACACCCGGAAATAACGTCTTACCAGCTATGTGAGGATCCCTTAGCCCAGCCAAGTTGAAGTGCACCATCAAAGGGCGCCTGGGTGGCTCAGGCAGTTAAGCATCTGACTTTGGCTCAGGTCGTGACCTCATGGTTCTTGAGTTCGAGCCCCACATCAGTCTCTGTGCTGATAGCTCGGAGCCTGGAGCCTGCTTTGGGTTCTATGTCTCCCTCTCTCTCTACCCCTCCCCTGCTCATGCTCTGTCTCCTTCTCTATCAAAAATAAATAAAAACAAAAAATAAAAATAAAAAAAGAAAGAGAAATGAACCATCACAAGGACTAAACCACAAAGAGGTTCAGTAATTGATCCAAGGCTCTGGAGATAAAAAGTGGCAGAGCTTAAGTTCAAGTCCAGGCAGCCTCGCTCACAGTCAGCCCTCAGCCATTCCAGCCTCCCAGGGTGGCCATCCGCAGCCCACCTCGTGCTTTGTAAGCACAGTCGACTTGGTACGCAGCCACGCCATTTGTTCCCCTGGCGTGTGGCTGCTTTGTACCCTGACACCAGGGTCCACCGATCGCAACAGAGACCAGCTGGCTGGCAAAGCCGAAATTATTTACCCTTTACAAACAGAGCATCCAAGCCCCGCACTGTGTAGATTACTTTAAAACAAGAGAAAGTAGGAGAGGCACCTGGTGTGGTTTCAGACCAAGAAAGCTCAGAAACCCGTCCTTGTGTTGCTGATGTGGTTACAATCGACAGTATCAGGACTGGTGCCGAATCTGCATCGGCATCAGGGCAGAATCATGCCTGAATGGTGTGGGGCTTTCTTCCAGAGGAGAGGCAGAAATTCCAGGGTGGGGGAGGGGGGTCCCGCAGGGAGGTGTGCACGCCCTCCCCCCTCCCCCCTCCCACCAAGGGCCAGCAGAGGTGAGGCGGGGACCGAGGGCTCTCGGGAGGTGGGAGAGGCACCGTCTCCTGCCACACGGAGCCTGGGCTCTGCCGGGCTGGGGACAGGCTGAGACTGTGGCTATTTTTCAATGCCCCGAATGTGCGTAGGTGAGCAAAAGTTAAAAAGAGAATCTGTTGACAACACGATTCTGAAGTTCACGAGGAAGGGGACGCTAGAACAACAGCCAAGAGAAGTATGGAAAACCCCCTCCCTTCATCCTCACACAAGCTTCCACGAGGGGGAGACTGTGGGAGACTTTTTGGGGGATGAGAAGGCTGGGTTCGGAGGTGCCAAAGGATCAGAGGTCTACAGTGGCCCAATTGAGCCACCCGCGCACTCCAAAAATGGGCGTCTTATTAAGAACTGTGTCACCAAATAAAAGCGATTATTTGCGGTGATTTTCTTTTCATTCTTTTATCCACTCATCAATTTCCTGAGTGCCGACGCCAGGCCCAACGCCCACTCCCTGTCTGAGCGAGGAACTGTATAGTGCGCCTTTGGTCTGCACAACGGAGATTAGGAGCTGGGTCCTACCGTAACGAAGCTGCGATGGCTTAGGTAACCAGCCTGGGGTCACACAGCAGCTGGGGAGGGGTCTGGAGGTGAACCCCGGGCAGGCGGCTCTGGGGTCCATTCTCCTCGTGTGGCGGTGACTCCGGGGACTGGGTCCCTTCCTGAAGGCCCTACAGCAAGTCATGCCGACCACACACCAACAGCGAAGCCTAACTCGGGGCTGATTATACAGAGGGCCCGGCTTCCGGAGTGAGAAGGCAGAACTGCAACACGGAAGAGTCAGGGCAGACTGCTTGGAGGAAGCAACCTAGAGTTCAGTTAGCCGACAGAGCCGAAGAGAGGCCCTCCCCCCAGCCCTTCCCCCCATGCGGCTCCGGTCCCGGTCCCCAGCGCCCTCCACGCCCTCCACGTGGCTAAGTCCCATGGCCGGTCTCCACTGTTGTCTCTCCTGAGCCCTCCGTGTATTCACCCCCGTTGACCTCTCCCGCTGCTGCAGACACTCAGCGTGCATGGTTTCATTCCTGCTCACTGCGCCTTTTCCCTTCTTGGCTGGTTTCTCCTGCTCTCCTCTCCCTGGCAACCCGGGAGAGCTCCAGGGCTCAGGCATGCACCTTCCTCGCTGGGATTCACTCCCCCTCTCTACTCCTGCGGGTTCTGAGCCACTCCTGGGGGTGTAAATCACCACCCCTGGAGGGGACAGGTCCTTCCTCTCAACCTGCCTTCATTCCCTGGGCTACTCTTCAGCAGAACCACAAACTCACTGTCTCGGCGCTCTGAGGCTAGAGACCCTAACCAGGGTGCCATAGCGCCGCGCCCCTCGGGGACCCGTTCAGAGAGCCCCTCCCTGCCCCGCTCTGGGCTCTGGGCTCCGGGAGGGGCTGGTCATCCTTGACTTCCAGCCGCCTAGCTCCGTGTCCTCACAAGGCCTGCGTCTCTGGGTCTGAGTCTTTTAGAAAGACCCAGGCGCAGGAGATGGAAAGCCCACCCTACTCCAGGCTGACCCCACATTAACCAATCATGTCTGCAAAGACCCCCTTTCCAAATAAGGGCACAGTCTGTGTCCCAACGGTCCCTTCCTTGAATGTATGGCACGTAAGTAGCCACACAATTCATATAAACAAGGGGACATGGACACAAATGTCCCTTCTCATCCGGCACCAGGGCCCCATGTGGAGGCCACACAGAGACAAACCCCCTGGGGTGTCCCTCAGGCCTTCCAAGAGCACTCCAGCAGACACCTGAACGTCTGAAGGTGTTTGCTGGTGTCCCGGGGCCTGTCAGCCCTGCTCAGGCCCCCAAGAAGTTATTCAGGCCCATGAAACACGGAGATGTCCCAGCGGCATCTCTCTGCCCCCTCTCCCTGCTGCGGGGTTCTAGAACTTACCACTCCCCGATGACATAGGACACATCTGCTCTTGCTTTCTTGTCCCCCCTAAAGCGAGGGCCCTAATTCATCCTCCAAATGCCTCCAGGAGACCCAGACCCCGCCCTGCACCCCTACCCGCCTTGCTGGTCCGTCCCTGAATCACAGACCCGGAGGCCCAGCGCGGTCAGACGTCCAGAACAGGGTTCTGAAATGACGGCCCGTGGGCTGAAGCCAGCCCACCACCCCTTTCTGTATGGCTGGTGAGTGGGGACTGGGTCTTGCATCGTTTAAATGGTTGGAAATAAAAAGAAAGAACAAAATAAAGATAGTATTTCACAGCGCGAACACTATATAAAATTCTGCTTTTAGTGTCTGTGTTGAAGTCTGGAACGCAGTCACGCGTACTTGTTCAAGCTCACGACGGCTCCTTCAAGCCACCAAGGCAGCCGTGGAGAGCTGTGACAGAGACAGTGTGGCCCTCCAAGCCTAAGACATTTACTAACCGGGCCTTTGCAAGATAAGTTTTCTGACCGCCGGTCTAGAACGCGATGACCGGCCGGCTGGCGGCAGGGCACTGACAAGCCGGTCCCGGCGGGTCCCCCCCCCTCCCCCCAGCAAACCCAATGCGTGCAAGTCCAGAGCGGCGAGAGCAAACTGCAGAGCAGTCCCTTCAATTGGCAGGTCCCCTGTCACAGCCGGCCCTTGCATCTCAGACTTGGACTTACGCCATCTGAGGTCAGAGCGCATTCCTTCGGATGCCTTGAAAAAGTGAGCGCGGGACTAAAATTGACCAGGGTGTGACGAATCGTCTTTCCTGAGAGAAACGTGTGGCTGCACAGACTTTTGCCTGCTGCTGTGACTACTGACCAGCCACCGACGATGACTTCTGAGTCATGGAGCTTTGGAACAGCAGACAAGGCCAGGGCCAGGAAACTGGGGCAGCCCAATTGCTTATATATATCCAGCTGGGGCAACTGAAGACCAGAGAGGGAAAGTGATTCTCCTAAAGTTGCACAGCATAAGACGGGCAGATCCAGGACTAGAAGAAGCCAGGCCTTCTGAGTCCTCACCCCGTGCTCTCTGCTGTGATAGAGGGTACAGTGCCCCCCCCACTCTGTACTCTTTTTTCTACCACTCCAAACTAGTTTTATCTCCATTTCTGATTGCCCCCCCCCCCACCAGCACCTTTCTAACTTAGTGAGATCGCTCTTTGACTCACAAATTTCCATGGCTCTGAGAAAGAGCAGCCCTCATCTAGACAAGCACAGGGCCGAGGATTCTCCCACTAAAATGGATATTTATTGAGCACCTACTAAGTTCGTGGCACTGTGCTGGGTACTGGAAGGGACACAGGGCAGAAGGGAGACATGTGTCCGCCCCCGGGGAGCTTACAGTCAGTGGTGGAGGCCGGGAAGAACCCAAGGGCTGGCATGGAGGATCCAGGAGACACCTGCTGGAACTGGGGGCTGTGGCTTCCTCTAGGAGGAAGAAGGGGTGTTTTCAGCTGAGGCCAGTGGGGTGAGCGTTTTATCCAGCTTCCGAGAGGGCAGCACGTCTCAGACCCTGGGAAGGGAGTGAACACAGGCGTGGCCAGGGGGCCCCAGGGCCAGGAGGACTCAGACGTGCCCGCGAGGGGCCTCCGGGCGGTTCTGGGCAATGGGAGTCACTGAGCGCTCGGACACAGGGTGCAGTGCTCTCACTGGGCAGCAAGGACAGGCAGGGGGAGCTGGGCGACGGGGCGTGGTGACGGGGGTGAAGGACCAGCACTGACTGAGAGGCATCTGGGGCAGACGCCAAGAGGCCCATCTGGACCGGGCAGAGGCCAAGAGCGTCTGGCTGATGCAGCTGCCTGGAACGGGCCTTCAGACCACATCGTAGCGTGTAACACGTGTGTGCCACTCACACTTCCCAGCGCAGGCTCACACCGCCCCTCGGCCTCACTGCCACCCTGGGAGCAAGGGCATGCACATCCAGCCTGGGCCGGCTGCCCTCACGGAGAAGCAAGTCAGCATGTCGATTGTCACCTGCGGCTGCTTTCCTTTTTAAGGGGGGTGGGGGGGCGCACTGTGACGAGGAAACCGAGGCACGAGCACTGAGGGGGCGTGTCCGAGTTCAGTGGGAGTCAGGACTCCCATCCTGGTCTCTGGTCCCGAACTCCTTCCTCGCCATCACCCACCCCCCAGAGGACTCAAAGCCTGAGAACACGACACCATCCAGTTCTGCCTGCTGCAGAGTCATTTCTAGGGGAGAAAGGACGGACCTGAAACTGCCTGGTGCCAACGTACCCTCCCTCGCACCCACTGAGTGTCAGGTGGCCCCTTTTGCGGAAGCGAGGGGTGTGGGGGAAGCAGAGCTGTACCTGGGGACACTTATAAATCTGCCTGATTTGCTTCCCACATAGAGGATTCTTCAGGAAGATCAGACTGTGTCTCAGCCTGGCTGGGCTCCAGTCACCGGACAGAGAGCCAGACCCCCAAGTGCAGCGGCTCAGCGGCGGGGAACCGGCGCCACCTGCTGGGTCTCTGCTGTGTGACGCTGTCCGCGACACAACAGAACAAAACCACTGAGAAAATAGCGTCTCAGACACATAAAAAGGCTAACTTTGATATTTTACTGTTTGCAGTTGAATTTGGGGTGACGCAACGGTTTTATCCACTTCACGTCTAAACAAAACCAAAATGCGTGTTGGTTAACTATGTCCTAAATACGTGTCGAACGCCTCACAGAGTAAGACAGACGCGGCTTCTGCCCTTCCTGGAAGTTGTGTTCGGCAAAGGGTGGCCACACTGTCACATGCACACACGTGTACGCACACAGAGCTACCTACAGGGGTACCTGTGCACTCATGCGCATGTGTACACACATACACAAGCCGGTTTAGGTATTGACAGACGTCCTGATTAAGACGGAGGGTATCGATATTGATAGATATTGATATTGATATGGATTTTTTAAAATTTCTTAACATTTATTTATTTTTGAGAGAGAGACAGAATGCAAGTGGAGGAGGGGCAGACAGAGAGGGAGACACAGAATCCGAAGCAGGCTCCAGGCTCTGAGACGTCAGCCCAGAGCCCGACGCGGGGCTCGAACCCATGAACTGCGAGATCGTGACCTGAGCCAACATCAGACACTTAACCAGCTGAGCCACTTTGATACTGATACTGATACAGATATTGACCAGGGTTCTGAGGGTGTGGGGTTTGCCCCCCAGCCAGGGTGCTAGACATGGCCTGAATGGACCTGAAGCACAAGAAGGCAGCAACTCCCCAGGAAGGAAGAATTTTTATTTAATTTTTTTTAAGGTTTTTATTTATTTTTGAGACAGAGAGAGACAGAGCATGAGCAGTGAGGGGCAGAGAGGGAGCAGGCTCCAGGCTCTGAGCTGGCTGTCAGCACAGAGCCCGACGCGGGGCTCGAACCCACGAATGTGAGATCATGACCTGAGCCGAAGTTGGACGCTCAACCAACTGAGCCACCCAGACGCCCCTGGAAGAATTTTTTAAGCAGAAGGAAGGGCAAGTGCAGACTGGGAACAAGCCTGACAAGTGCGAGGGACAGAAGGAAACCAGCACGACCCGGACACAGTGGCTGCTTTACCCCAGCTAAGTTCCATAAGCAAAAGACCTGAATTGGTGAGATTGATTTTTCTTGAAATTATCTTGAAAAAGAAGATGCTTCTTATAGTTGATCCTTTGCAAAATAGGACTCCACAGGGCATTTTTTCACCTACTTTTGGTGAAATAACTGCCTTCCATCTTGGAAAGCCTGAAACGTCCTCACTTGGAGCTAGTTTGGCCAAAGTATTTAAACAGGATGCAGTCAAGAGCCCCCGTTGGAATGTTGAACGTCATTATAAACAAGTTTTTTAAAGATGACTTTAAAAAGCAAAACAGAGGGGTGCCTGGGTGGCTCGGTCAGTTGAGTGTCCAACTCTTGATTTCAGCTCAGGTTCATGATCCCAGGGTCGTGGGATTGAGCCCTGCCTAGGGCTCTGAACTGAGCATGGAGTTTGCTTGAGATTCTCTCTCCCTCTGCCTCTCTCCCCCATTCTCACTCTCTCTCTCGAAAAATAAATAAGTAAAAAACGAAACAAAACCGTAGGTGGTTACACCATGGAGTCTGTGGGTGAACACCTATGGGAAAAGAAGAAAAACTCAGTGTCCTGATACGTGTAAGATAAGATTGCTGTGCAAGTGGTCGCGTCTAGATTCAAAACTGGTCCTTCTCGGGCAGTTTAAATAAAAGCCAAAGGCATGGGCTCCTGGAACCTGTTCTCAGTCCATGGTCCTCAGACCAGCAGCCACAGAGCCTGCAGCTGTTAGAAATTCAGAACCGGAAACTGCATTTAAACAGGATCCCTCCACAACGTGGTTCACACGCACCACAAAGTTGGAGAAGCCTAGAAAATCCATCACAGATCTCAAAGTGTGCCTTCATTATGATAGTGGTGGCACTGCTGGAAATGCACATAGAGGGACGCCTAGGTAGCTCAGTCAGTTAATCGTCCGACTTTGGCTCAGGTCATGATCTCACGGTTCATGGGTTCCAGCCCTGCGTCGGGCTCTGTGCTGACAGCTAGGTCAGAGTCTGGAGCCTGTCTTCGGATTCTGTGTCTCCCTCTTTCTCTGACCCTGCCCTGCTCATGCTCTCTCTCTCTCTCTCAAAAATAAATAAAACATTAAAAAAAAAAGAAGATGCAACTGGAGCAAGCATTTGAATGGTGTTTCATAAACAGTGGGAGGAGGAAAGCAATGTTCCTTAATAAATATGTTTTATAATACACTATATGTAACTAAAATGATAGTGTAGCATTATGATTATGGGACCTGGAGCCACTTGCTTGGGCTTATTATCCAGTTCTTTTGCTTTTTTTTTTTTACCTGTGTGTTCCTGGGCAGGTCCCTTGACTTCTCTATGCCTTAATGCTCTCGTCGGTAAATTTAAAATCAATGTTAAAAGTGAGGTGGAGGGGCACCTGGGTGGCTCAGTCAGTTGAGCATCTGACTTCGGCTCAGGTCATGATCTCATAGTTCATGAGTTCAAGCCCCAGGTTGGCTCTGTGCTGACAGCTCAGAGCCTAGAGTCTGCTTCGGATTCTGTGTCTGCCTCTCTCTCTCTGCCCCTCCCCTGCTTGCGCTCTGTCTCTGTCTCTCTCAAAAGTAAATGAACACTAAAAAAAAAAAAAATTAAAAAGTGAGATGGCTGTGGTACATATTTAATACACTCGAGTGTCTGGAAACATGAAGGGATTCCGTTTGAGCGGGCATTCAGCCAGCTGGTGGAGTTCACTTCAGCTCTTCGTTCTTAGTTGGACTCGGCCCAAGTCCCTGCTCTTGGAAAGTTTTCGTGTGGACCGACTCTGCTAACCTCAGTAAACAGCGGGGTAGTCTTCAAATGCAAGCAATCTACTCAGTGAAGAGATGTGACTCCAGGAGACTTTGAAAAGCACAGAGAAGCTGCAGCTTGCCCTGTGTCGTTCTACATGCCGATACCCCCAAGTGCACTTAACTGTGGGTAGACAATGGCGGGTGTGAGCACGAGGCGCGGGGGCGAGGTCTCTCCCAGAGACACCCACATATGCAGGCGGCTGGGACCCAGACGGGAGACCCTAGCTCAGAGACAGGCTCCGGGTAGACGAAAGCGAGGGCTTAGAGCGTTTTCTCTCTTGGCTTGGCCCTTGAGAGGTGCGGAGACCCAAGGCAAGCGTCTGGGGGCAGGAGCGGATCCCGGATGGAAAGAAGCAGTGAGCGACCCCCAGCTGCTAGGGCCGCATCCGTCAGCCAGCTGCTACTCCGAGCGTGCTGGTCCCCAAGTCTTTAGAGGAGTCTTGGTCCACGTGTCCCGGCCTTGACCTGGCTATGCCAGAGAGCGCCACGGGAAGGGGCATGGGCCCCTGAGTCTGGGGTCAGCCTGGGAATGGCGGAGGTGGTTTGTAAGGAGTGGACAAGACATGGCCACTCTTAGAAAAGAGTGTTGGGGCTTCTGAGCACAGCCAGCTGGGGGTCCTCCCCAGGGTCAGGGTCCCCAGGGCCTCCTGATAGGACTCATGGGATTCAGAAAGGCTGCTACATGGTTTATACAGTGAAGGGATATACATAATTTTTTTGTTTATGTTATTTATTTGGAGGGAGAGAGAGTGCATGAGGGGCAAAGAGAGGGTTAGAGAGAATCCCAGGCAGAATCTGCACGGTCAGCATGGAGCCCCATGCCGGGCTCGAACCCACAAACCGTGAGATCATGACCTGCTCTGAAATCAGGAGTCAGACACTTAACCGATTGAGCCACTCAGGAGCCCTGGGATATAGATAATTTTTAAAGCAAAGGTAAAAGGTGCACAGGGCAGAGTCCATGTGTGACCAGGCCTGAGCCCCCCGTGCCTTCCCCAGGGTCAATGCAGGGACAGTATATGACACGTACAAGTGCGAGCAAGCAGAGGAGCTCCCCCAAGCTGGGGGCCCGGGGTTTCTGGAGGTCGGTGGTGCAGGTGTTCACTCCTCAGCCACTCAGTCTCCAGTCCCTGGGACCCCCCCGGCCACCAAGAGACACCCCCAGCAGTCTGGATGTCCCAAGGGCCAGAGGTTGTTTCCCAGGAACCAAAGTCCTGTCCTTTCTTTGAGACGTGCAGGGTACTGAGCACTCCAAGCCTTTACTACACCTTCCCACAGGCCACCCTCAAAGGTTCCCCCTTTACTCATGCAGATTAGGGTACACAGGCCCACACTATGTGGCTTGCAGGAGGCAGGAGAGGAGACGCCGCTCAGGGTGGCCAACGCCAGGTTGTGGCTCCAGCCCCGAGGTCGGCCTGCAGGAACCTGCAGGTGCACAGGCTGAAGCTGGCACCGTGTGCATGAGGGGCCGGTGGGCCCACCCTGAGCTCCGGGGCGGCCCTCATCAGCGGCGAGCCTCCTTCTTGGCACAGACCAACCAGGAGAGCGCACGCCCAGAGTGGGAGCAGGAAGAAAGTCTGCAGTTCAACCAGAGTCTTCCAAGCCAGTGGCTCCCGCCTCCCTGCGGGTCCCTCCCAGTTAGACTTAAATCCAAACTGAGCTAGGCTCCTGCCAATACTCTCCTCGGAAACACGGAGAAGAATCCCAAGGTGGGAAGTAAACACAAAAGTGAAGGGGCGCCTGGGTGGCTCAGTTGGTTAGGCGTCCAGCTTCAGCTCAGGTCATGATCTCATAGTTTGTGAGTTCAAGCCCCGAGTTGGGCTTTGTGCTGACAGGTCAGAGCCTAGAGCCTGCTTCAGATTCTGTGTCTCCCTCTCTCTTTCCCTCTGCCCCTCTCCTGTTTGTGCTCTGTCTCTCTGTCCCTCAAAAATAAATAAACATTAAAAAAATTTTTAAACAAATGTGCAAAGGGGGCAAGAGAAGCCCAGGTCACACCCCTAAGTGGGTGTAGGCGGGTACAGAGGGAGCACCTCTGTTTCCTCAAGGAGCCTGCACGGAACCAAAGGAAGGTCTCTGGAGGTCCTGGGGGCAGCTGGACACCCGAAGGAGCCCAGCAGAGCCCCAGCAGGAGGCCGGTGAGGTCCCGGGCTTTAACAGCAGGGGAGGGGTGGCAGGTGGGGCGCCCAGCCCTCCTCGGCCAGAGAGCTCCCATCAGCCTGTTCACCACACACGGCTTCCTCAGCACCCTAGCATGTCCTCGGCCACGGAACGGCTATACTGGCTTCCAGGCGGGTGTTTCCAACTCAGGTCGGAGCCTCTGCCTAGGCCTCCCCAGAGTCCCTCTCTGCTCCCCCATGAAAAGTCGACAGCTGTGTGTGGCATGAAGCCAGGTTCACGTCCCACTACTCCCGGCTCCACCCGTGCCTCTCCCCGGCCCCTCAATCTTCACTTTCCACCCACCAGTCGCCAGTTGGCCCCCACCCTCCTGGGCTGCTTTCTGTGTCTGGATGCCCCTCCCCCACCCACCCAGTCTGGGGAGGCCCTGGTGAGACCTGAGATGCCTGGGTAGTCACTACACCATGTCATTATGGTCGTCCTGCCCCACATAGGCGCAGCCAGACGATCTTGACGAGACAGAGACAAGCGCCATCTGGTAGGAAGCTAAATCTAGAACCCCCAAATGGCCTGCTGAGTGTTGTGATGCACGGGGCAATTTGGGCCATCTCTGACAGGTGTGGCGTGGGGACAGAGTGGGGACTCGCCCTTGGTCCTCCCGTTCTCTGTGCAGTGACTGCATCCAGCACCCAGGTGGAGGTGGCCAGCTGAACGTGGGCGCCGAGCTCCATGTCCAGGCTCCATGCACAACTGCGCATGAACTCTTGGGCAGAAGGTCCATCCTCTGGTATGACGGCGTGGTCCTCCCTCAGCAACATGGACCTAGAGGCTTCCGGGCCCTGGAAGCAGATGCTGGGCTTCAGGGCAGAG
The DNA here is from genome assembly GCA_004023845.1 of Helogale parvula. Taxonomy (NCBI): domain Eukaryota; kingdom Metazoa; phylum Chordata; class Mammalia; order Carnivora; family Herpestidae; genus Helogale; species Helogale parvula. The sequence goes on from PJEM01002945.1 coordinate 79,775, forward strand.
GGTTCCCAGAGCGAGGTCACCACAGGACAGCCTTGGGGAGGCAGAGGACAGGGCTGTAGCTGGTCCCACTGACGGACTGTCCTGCAGGCAAGTAGGAAGAGCCAGAGTGGGCCCAGAGGAGGGGCCCTGACGCAGGGTCGAAGGGTGGCTGCCCGCAGCTCAGTGCAGCCTCTGGGCAGCCAGGAACTCCACCTGTGCACACGTACACACATGCACGCGCGCGCGCACACACACACACACACACACACACACACACACACACACACACCGCCTGCCGATGCAGCCACTACTGAGCATGACGCGAAACTCCACGGGGACCCTGGCCACTGAGGCAGGCGCACCTCCATCACCTGCGAACGCCCATGGCCCCTCATCACCAGGATCTGGCCTTGACGGGATGGGGGTGGCAGACGGAACACCGTCTGATGTGACCTGCTGGCCACCAGGGTCATTGTCCTGTAAGACTCAGCCAAAGGTCCTCTTCTTTGGTGACCTCGGCCCAAGAGGCTCCCTGCCCTGTGCCTCCCTGGCATCTGAGCAAGCTTTACGGTCACATTAGAATGTTCTGTGAAGTCAACCACACCCCTCCCCCCAGGCTGCAGCGAGGAGTGCGGGTCTTACTCAGAACTGGGCCCTGCGCCTGTCTGTACGTCAGTAAGTAGATAAGGAGGGTCCGCAGCGTGGAAGACAGGCTCACACCCCCTAGACGTGTGGCCTCAGAGGAGAGATGTCCAAAGACTCACAGACTTAACAGTGGATTGCTGGGGATGGGGGGGTCCCCCAAAAGCCCAAGGCTCCCCAGCTGCGGGCTTCCGTGGGACACAAAGACGGAATTCAGCGACAGGAGTGATTCTTGCCCGAAGTACCCCAGAGGATGCGATGATTCGGCCAGGCTCCTGCGAAGTGTGACATAACGTGAGGACTTCAGCTCCACCCTCAGCCCCACTACTCACGAGGCAGTGACCTTGGGCAGGGGCCCCCACCTCCCTTGAGTCTGCTTAGTCACCTGAGGCAGAGATAATACCCCACATTTGCAGACCTTTGGTGACAAGTGTGTTAGGGATCTAAATGTTTGGCACACGGTAAGGGCTCAATAAATGTCTGTCCCTGAATATGACTTCACTCATATGAGGACTTTAAGATACAAAACAGACGGACATAAGGGAAGAGAAGCAAAAATAATAGAAAAGCAGAGAGGGGAACAAAACATAGGAGACTCTTAAATATGGAGAACAAACAGGGTTACTGGAGGGCTTGTGGGAGGGGGCGGGACTAACTGGGGGAGGGGCATCAAGGAATCTACTCCTGAAATCGTTGCTGCACTCCATGCTAACTGACTTGGATGCAAATGTTTAAAAATTAATAAAAAAAGAAAATAAACAAATTTGTTTTGAAAATACAAAAAAATAAAATAAAATAAAAATAAACATTTGTCCCCGACTCCTGTCCACTCCTACTAAGGGGCACCTACATGGACATCTGCGTAGCCGGCCGTAGTAGATTTATGTTGCTGTTGCAGCGAATAATCACAAACTTGGGGGCCCAAGACAAGCTGAGTTTTTTTCTCTCCCAGTTCGGGAGGTCAGACGTCTGACATCAGTCTCCCTGGGCCAACGGCACGGCCGGGGTCCTTACGGAGGCTCCAGGAGAGAAGCCGGTTCCTCACCTCTCCCAGTTTCCAGAGGCCCCCTGCGTCCTTGGCTCGCGGCCGCTTCCCCATCTGCAAAGCCCACTCTCCACGCTGTGCCTCTGACGCTCCACCTCCTCTCTGACGGCAGTCCTCCCTCCCTCCTGTAGGACACGTGTAACTGCACCGGGCCCCCCCAGACCATCCCGAACTTGACCACATCTGTAAAGTCTCCGGTAACACAGCCTCGAGTTCCAAAATTAGAACGCGGGCACCTTCTTGTAGCTCCTTGTTCGGACTGCCAAGTCAGACCCTTGGGAAACCTACCCCAACTGTAGTGATTTGGATGGGGGGTGGGGGGGACGGAGACCACCCTCTGTGCTCGCCTCCATAATAGTGTTCTGCTCCCCCAAAGATCATTCGAAGCAGACTTTACTAAGTGGGGAAAAGTTAAAAAATGAAAATGAAAAAAGCCAGCAGCATTGCCAGGTTCCCAGGATCCCAGCTTCGTTGTCAAAGTCCCGAGTCAATGCAAAGTCCTCCTTCAGGTGCCAAGTTTGCTGGCACCCGTGTCAGACCTGGCCCTATCTCAGCTGACGCCCCTTGGGAAGGCTTGCCCCACCAGCCTGGGTCCGGGGCAGAAAGAGGCCCCCTGCAGAGTCGGGGGGGGGGGGCCCAGTGTGGACCCTCCCCTCCCACCCAGGTGGGCTGGTGCATCCACGGCCACTGATTAACAAAGCCCCTGTCTGCTTGGGACGAGTGACAGACACCAATAATCTGGAAATCTACACTCCATCACCCAGCTTCCTATGAATGTCTTCTTTTTCTGGTAAAACGTATCCCTGTGAAAACTGTTAATTTGTTAAGTAGAACCCAGTATCACAATTCTGGCTGCTGGCAAACTAGAATTAACTCAGGGTCTGACTGTGTTTGTTCAAGGATCACCCCACACACAAGAAGAGTAACCTATCAGTTCAGTGAAGAGTTCCACGATATGAAATAAAAGCAATACTAAAAAATAAAATAAAATTCCATGGTGATCAGTGAAATTATAATCTTAGGAAAGTAATTTACCGGGAATTCTTTGTCTGAGGCCTCCAGTCGCCAAGAGCAGTGGGGGAATGCGCTCCGATGAGAAAACTGTCCCAAGTACTAATTCTTTTTTTTTTTTTTAATTTTTTTACATTTATTTTTGAGAGACAGAGTGAGACAGAGTGCAAGTGGAGGAGGGGCAGAGAGAGAGGGAGACAGAGAATCTGAAGCAGGCTCCAGGCTCTGAGCTGTCAGCACTGAGCCTGATGCGGGACTTGAACCCACGAACTGTGAGATCATGACCTGAGCCAAAGTCAGACACTTAACCAACTGAGCCACCCGGGCGCCCCAACTAACTCATGTCGTTTACCTTCAAAGAGGATTTCCCTGCTTCTGGGGCAACCAACTATTAATAAGGGTCTGCCAATAAATAGGGGCGTTTCTCTGCTCCTGTATGTCCTCAAACGCTGTGAAGGGCATTCCACAGTATGACGTCTAGATGTGGTCCGAGGATTCCCTTGTCCTGGGAGCTTGCTGTGGGCCGAACTCCCCATGGGGATTTTCACATCTCAGCTTTTTGATGAGCCTGACGTAGGTGACATTGGCCACTTTCCCCATCAGTCGAGTGGGAAAGGGAGGTTATTAGTGTGTCTCAAGTGTCGCACACCCGGGAAAAGTCGGGATGGGAATCCAGGAAGTGTGATCTTAGCTCCTGCCCAGGGCTTGGCTGGTAAGCCAAGAATCTAACACTTCTTGAGACCAGTCCAAAAGGAATGAAGAAAGGGCATCCTCTGTTTGTGATTTACACACTGTTTTTGAGCGCTGCACATGCAGACATAGGGGATCCCCGAGCAAAGTTAGGAAGGCGGCCATTAGAACCTGGTATGATGGACAAAGGGGCCGGGAGGGCAGAGGGGGGTCGGGGAGGGCTTTCCGGGCAGCAACCCTGGGAGGGTCATGGGTAGGGGAGTGGAGGGGCCAGTGAGGTGTCTGAGGAACTCCACTCTGGCTGAAGCTGGGACAAGGTCTTTGAAGCTGGTGCACCTGCCTTAGACCCAGGCCATACCTGCTCTTAGCCCAGCTGCCCTTGGCCCAGAGCCACAAAAACACTCTTCTCAGAAGTAGGACGGGGGCCCCTCGGTCACCTTGTGTGTCTGCGCCTGGGCTTGGAACTAGCTCTTCTCCCTTCTCCCCTCCCCGACCCCTCCTAGGTGTAACTTAAAGCTGTTTGGGGGTTTACTGCACAATTCATATGCGGAATAGAAAATCTTTTTTTTTAATCTATTAAATCAGCTACTTTTTTTGTGTAACTGTCCACCAAGATCTATTTTTTTCCTGTCAGCAACTCTCAGGAACAAACTCGGAAGCTTCCTCACCTCTGGTTTGAATTCACTCCAACCAAACCTCGCCAACACAAAGGTCGTTCCCCTGAACCCAGAGCATAATCTCTCCTCTCCAGGTGACAAGGGATTCGACCTCTTGAGATACAATTTCTCCCTAAATATCTAACTAAGCTATTTAACAAATAGAAAAATTCTCTCTCAAGCTAGGTGCTGTGGCTTTATTAATGATAGGAAAGCTGAATGTCCCAGATTCTGCACGAGACAACTCACTAGGACCAGTAACAACCCAAGAGACTTCTTAAAATCTACGGTCTGTCCTCAAGTATCCCCCACACTCACTGCTTAAATCAAGTGCGAGGACATTTAGGTAGCCACCAGCTTAGGAAACAAAAACTACCTGAAATCATGCAACGGCTGAAGCTTCTGAAATAACTTCAGCTATCTCCAAAGGGTCTGTGAACACAGTACTTTGAAGTTGTGACAATACGCTAAGAAATCACAAAGACACAAGCCAAGTGTACTTGACTGGAAAGCTGGGAAGCGGACCTTGCATTTCAAAATAGATGATATGTGATATTGCTGTTTGTACAAGGATCTTTGGTGTCGCTGTTCTAATTATCACAGCGAATTCTAATTATGCAGATCATTAAAATTATTCAGACTGACAGAAGATAGCATCTTCAATTTTCTACTTGGTAAAGACTCATTAAGCATATAGGGGGGAAAGTATTAATTAACTTCTGGAAAGAACATTTGTGTTTCTGTAGAGCTTAGTGATTTCCTTGACCACGGAAGCTCTCTGGCGACTGATATGATCTCGCCATGACTCATGAGCATCAGAGTGAAATGGTTCCGTTGGGAACCTTTCCCCTGGTCCTCATAGTCTGGGGAGGTTTCTCCCACTGGTTCCTTGCTAATCTTATTTCATTTTTCAGACGAACCCAAAGGGCAGGTAGACAGATCTAAGGAAAAGCCAAAAAAGGCAGAATTATATTAAGGTATCGACTACACAGCAGATGTGAAGGCGAGGAACGATTTTGCTGCCATGTGTGAGCCCCACGGCCCGGGGCTCATCCAGGGACAGTACGAAGTGATTTGTCAATGACGTGACTCCAAAGGCCAAGATCACAACCTTGGCCCGGCAGCTTCATAACAGCAGCACAGGGGAGACCTAGAGCCTTCCTTCCAGTGCCTACACTTCCATTTGTAGAACAGGAAGGGTCACTTGGCTGAGCTCCAACCTCCCTTAGGGGGGTCTATGTAAACTCATTTTGAGCAGACACAAAGGTAGTGATGCGGTGAGTGCGCAATTCATGTAATAAAAAAACCTGGTGAGAGCAATCTGCTTTTCTCTCTCTGAGGCCCTGAGCTCCGAGACTGGCCAGGAGCTGCCCTCTCACCGGACTGGGCGGTCTGGTCTCCAGGGCAGTGGGGGTGAGGCTCCCACTTTCCTTTCTTTTGGGATCCCCAAAACCTCTTCCGGAGGGAGGGTGGCAGGAACCCAGAAGGTCCATCCTACCTCCGTCAGTCTGTTTTCAGAGCTTTCTCAAGAGGCACTCAAGCGGACTAAATACATAGACCAAGCCTGAGAATGGCCCTGGGAATGAGCCACTCTTCCCTCCTCCCCGAGCTTGCCCTTTTCACAACCTGCGTTCTCTGTCCTTCCTCTGACACCGGGAAGACGCAATTCCAACAGACGCTCTGTTTCAGGTGCTGGAGTGAATGGAGGCCTCTAGGGACACAGGTGCTCGGCTCAGGGCAGGCTTTCTTTCCAGGACCACTGCAAAGCTCACCTCCAGCTCCGCCTCCAGCCGCAGGGCGGAGAAACACTGTGAGTCTTATAAAAAGATACCGTATACTGGAGGCATCTCCACTAGGATCCCAGTTAACCCCTTTTTTATGAAGACATTACTCTTGTTCATGTGCCAAATCTTTTTTATTTTTTTCTAATTCCAGTATGGTGTTACGTTAGTTTCAGGTGCACAATAAATACAGTGATTCAACAGTCCTATGTGTCACTCAGTGCTCATCAAGGTAAGAGTACTCCTCATCCCCATCACCTATTTCACCCATCCCCCCACACCCAACCCCCACACCCACCTCCCCTCTGGAAGCCAGGAGTTTGTTCTCTATAGTTGGGTTTGTTTGTTTGTTTTTGGTCTCCCCCCTCCCACTTTGTTCCTTGGTTTTTTAATTCCACGTAATAGTGAGAACAAATGGTATGTCTTTCTCTGACTTAACTTCACTTAGCATTTACTCTCTAGATCCATCCATGTTGTTGCAAATGGCAAGATTTCATTCTTTTTACAGCTGAATAATATTCCATCGTGTATCTATACCGTATCTCCTTTATCCATTCATCTATGAATGGGCTCTTGGGCTGCTTCCATAATTTGGCTATTGTAAATAATGCCTCCACGAACACAGGGGAGCATTTATCCTTCCAAACTAGCGTGTTAGTATAAATACTCCGTAGTGCAATTACTGATCATACGGTAGTTCTACTTTTCACTTCAGGAACCTCCACACTGTGTTCAAGGGTGGCTTTGTCAGTTTGCAGTCCCAGGGACAGCACGGGAGGCTCCCCTTTCTCTACTTCCTCAGCAACACCTCCTGCTGCTTCCCGCATTGTGGATTTTAACCCTTCTGACAGGTGTGAGGTGCTATGTCCTTGTGGTTCTGCTTTGCATTTCCCTGAGGATGTGATGTTGAGCATCTTTCCTGTCTCTTGGTCATCTGGATGTCTTCTTTGGAAAAATGTCTCTTCATGTCTTCTGCCCATTTTAAATTATTTTTTAGGTTTTGAGTTGTATCAGTTCGTTATGTATTTTGGATACTAACCCCTCATTGGAAGTCATTTGCAAACCTTTCCTCCTATTCAGTAGGTTGCCATTTCGTTTAGTTGTTTCTTTTGTGGAGAATTTGTGTAATCCCAGTGGTTTATTTTACTTTTGCTGCCTGTGCTCTCTTCCAGGACTTTTATGGTTTCATGTCTCAGTTAGGTTAATCCATTTTGAGTTTATTTTTGGTACCATGTAAGTGGTCCAGCATCAGTCTTTTGCATGTAGCTGTCTAGTTTTCCCAACACTATCTATTGAAAGGACTTTTTTCCCATTGCATATTGTGTCCCTTATTGAAGGTTAATCGATTGTGTAATTGTGGGTTTATTTCTGGGTTTTCTATTCTGTTCCATTGATCTATGTGTCTTATTTATATGCCAGATTCATTCTGTAGATTACTACAGCTTTGTAACAGAACTTGAAATCTGGAATTGTGGTATCTCCAGTTTTGTTCTTTGTCAAGATTGTGTGAATATTCCGGGTCTTCTGTGGCCTATACAAATTTTAGGATTGTCTGTTCTTCTATTTCTGTGAAAAATGCCGTTGGCATTTTGGTAGGGATTGCATTGGTAGGTGTTGGGGGCCGCCGAGTTTTGGGTGCCTCAGGCAAGGAGATATCGCTCTCCAGGGAGCAACCAAAAAACAAGACTTATATCTGGAGGCTAGGAGAGTGCATTTCCTGGTCCAGGGTTCAGAGACAGTTCTACTGAGCCAGACGAAAAAAGCCAAAATGAACAAAAGATCAAACCGCATTTTGGATTATGCAGCGCTAAGCTTCCCCTCCCCAGCATTGCAGACACAAGTCTGGGCGCTTCTTTTTGATGCTGTGTCCGGAGTTTCAGTTTCGGTTTCTCCTTTCTCTAATATTCATTTGACTGTTACCTGGCAACCAACCTGGGTCAGTTCCCCGCCCCAAGCCCTATATAAGAGTATTATATTCTTAATAAGATGGGGCTTGATCAGAAATCGCTTGTCTTGCCTCACTCTCTGCGTGTCCCCTTCCTGCCCTATTTCTCTCTCCCTCCCTCAGGATCACGAACCCGCAAGGATTCACCGCCCGGGGGGCCGGGGCGGGAACCAACAGGTAGGGATTGTAAAGATTGCTTACTTAGCATGGACATTTTCACAGTATTTGTTCTTCCAATCCATGGGCATGGAATATTTTCCATTTGTGTCTTCAGTTTCTTTCATCAGCGTTTTATAGTTTTCAGAGTACAGGTCTTTCACTTCTCTGGCTAAGTTTATTCCTATATTATTTGTTTACTTATTTATTTATTTTTGGTGCAATTATAAATGAGACTTTTTTTTTAACTTCCCTTTCTGCTGCTTCATTATTAGTGTCTAGGAATGAAATGGATTTTAAATCCTATGACTTTCCTGAATTCCCTGACCAGTTCTGGTAGACTTTTGGTGGAGTATTCCAGGGTGTTCTCTACATAATATCGTGTATATACCGTATTTTTTAAGGAAACAGAATGCTCCGTGGATCCCTGTCTTTGGAAGACAGCAGAGCAGCCGGGGAGCTCCAGCCCCTCGCTTCCCAGCAGGCTCCCCGGGCGCCTGCCTGGACCGTCACCAGCCGGCCCTCGCAGGGCTTACCATCCCTCGAGAAATCCAATCATCACTTGATGGCAATTTTTATGTCAAATCTAACAGAAGCGTATGAGAATCACTCTTCATTTCTAAACACAAGAGGTCACAGGCACTCAAAGCCCACACTGCTACAGACTGGATGTGTGCCCTCAACATTCCCGTGTTGACGCCTACCCCCCAGCCTGGCGGTGCTGGGAGAGGGCGACTTTGGGAGGCGATCAGATGATGAGGGCAGGGTCCTCAGGAATGGGATTTGTGCCGACGGAAAAGGGACCCTAGGAAGCTTTCTCATGAGGACCCAGTGAGGAGACGCCGTCTTTGAACCAGGCGCAGCCCTCACCAGACAACTAATCTGCTAGAGCCTTGATCTTGGACTTCCAGCTCCCAGGACCAAAAGAAACACAGGCCTGCTGCTCATCAGCGCCCCAGACTGTGGGACTGGTTACAGCGGAAGGTCCCGGCTTTCTGCTCTTCAGAACGAACGACTCACACACGGGATCCCCGGGTTGGCAGTTTATTTAAAAAAAACCAATACCCCCGTTATCACATCTTCTTCCTTGTCCATCATTTTTCTTAACAGAAGAAGCTACGAAAAGTTTGGGGAGATATGTTATCTTTGCAGACGGACACACGTGCAGAGGATTCATGAAGAATGATTCAAAAGCTCCTCGTTTTTACTCCTGAATCAGGCAAAGAGCAAATGACAGTCTGCGAACAGATTTTGTTTACAGCAATATCATAATACACCACTGAATCATTACAGTGCAGTGGGTATAATTAAGTTCACAATAGAATATTCGCAGCCCAAACACCAGACACACTAAAATCACCCAAATGCGTACGGGCCGGAGGCATCCGTGCGAGCAGCGGCCGTCTGGAGAGTGAAGACCGGAATCGGTAAGGCTTTGCCGGCAAAGAGCCTGGGCCTCGGCAGCCCTGCCACTCAGGGAGGCCTCGGGGCTTCCATCACTTGGAGTCTTGGTCTTTCTTTTCATCCAAAAGGGCAGAGCGGATCCCCAGCTTTCTCAGTTCCTCCACCAGGTCCCCGTTCTGGTGCATCTGCAGCAGGATGTCACAGCCCCCCACGAACTCGCCGTTGAGGAAGACTTGCGGGATGGTGGGCCAGTTGGAATAGTCTTTAATGCCTGTGGGAAGAGAACATTCCAGTGTCACTTAAATGGTCAGAGCTGGGGGCGCCTGGGTGGCTCAGTCGGTTAAGCGGCCGACTTCAGCTCAGGTCATGATCTCACAGTTCGTGAGTTCGAGCCCCGCATCGGACTCAGAGCCTCGAGCCTGCTTCGGATTCTGTGTCTCCTTCTCTCTGCCCCTCCCCAGCTCACTCTCTGCCTCTCTGTCTTTAAAAATAAATAAATATTTAAAAAATAAATAAACAGTCAGAGCTGAACTCTTCATGGCAAAATCTGTTTTCTGCGTGCGCCCAGTAGGCCACTCGGTGCTGTCCCTTGCTTCCCCGTCCCTGAGGGACAGAGTGTTGGCCCCAGAGTAGAAGCGTTAGAGTCAAGCGGGTCATAGTTTAAGCCCCACCTCCTCCAATGACAAGCTGTGGGGCCTCAGACAAGTTGCTCAACCGCCCACCTGTCCCCACCCCCACCTCACCAGGCCTTCATGACACCACAACCAGGTGGGTGAGGCTCTCGAACAAGCTGTGACGCCCGACCAGCTCACGTGAGCACCACAACACGCGCAGGGCCACATTCTCCACTCATCTGCGGCCCTGTCTTCGGTGACACAGAACTTGAAAGAAATCCCATGACTTCATTTCCAAATGGGACGACTCAACATGGGTCCGCCATGGCCCAAGGGCCCACTCTGCCAGCCCCCACCTTACGGCTCTCATGCCTGTCTGGGTTGGTGAACACCACCACGCCGCTGAGTCACTGGTTTTTATCTTTAAGTCTTGGACCCAGAGCAAAACCCTCTTTCCTAGCACAGACTGCAGCCCTCACCCTGTTCAGCTCCCGGACGGGGCAGGTCGGTGTGGGTCTGCCCAGAACTCGCAGCGACGGAGTCAAAGCAAGGAAAAGCCCAAAGCTCGCTGATAGCCCGTGTCCTGGGCCAGGAGAAGCGCCAGGGGTGAGGGGACCCCCTCCTCGTTCTCAAGAGCTCACGGGGGACAAAAAACCAACCAGCATGCGTGTGATCAGTCCCGTGTGCGAGCGGCTCGGAGGACACAGAGAAAGCAGCCATGTGAGTACTCTGTCCAGTTCTGGGCCATGAGGCTGACGCTCTTAACAAGAGGGAAGAACAAATGTGGTTTCAACCTTAAGATGGAAGGTTGCTCTTTCCTCACATTCTTCCAACCATTCTACGTCCTTCCTACTTGTGTGCTGAGATGGGAAACACTTTTAAAAACATGTCCATCCAGGAAAACCTGAGTCAGTTCCATTAAAAACAGAGGATGATGAAAAGCATGACCCATGACCACTAGTCACTATACATTTGCCATTTTTACACGTCTATAGAGATTTTTAAATGGCCAAAATGAGCAAACAAATAAAACAGAAAAGTCAACAGCCTGTTCAAACAAAACACAATACCATGCAAATTAAAAGTCGCTCAAGGGGCACCTGGGTGGCTCAGTCGGGCATGATCTCACGGTTCATGGGTTCGAGCCCTGCGTCGGGCTCTGTGCTGACAGCTCAGAGCCTGGAGCCTGCTTCGGATTCTGTGTCTCCCTCTCTCTCTCTGACCCTCCCTTGCTCATGCTGTCTCTCCTTGTCTCTCAAAAATAAATTAAAAAAAAAAATTTTTTTTTTAAATTAAAAGTCACTCAAGTGGTGGTGCTCATGTAAACAAACCGGAAAATACACAAACTGGTCCTTGATACCCTATCATCTGTCAAACATTTATTTCCCAAATAAAAACACCAATTTGAGTTTATGGCCCAAATCTTCAGATACAAAGTGTTTTTCTCCTTTAAAAAAGGCACTGCCTTCCGAGAAATAGTAACTCAGCACTGAGCCACAGCACTGAAGAGCGGCCCCCAGCCCGGAGCTTTATCTGTCTTCTCCAGACTTCTCCGGAGAAATGTTACAAGTGTTATAGGCCCCAGAAAGCACACTTTTTTTTTGAGGTAGAGTTGATATATGACATTATATTATTCCAGGCATGCAATGTGATAACCCGATACCTGGATATATTACAAAACGATCACCGCAGCAAGTCTAGCTAACCCCTGTCACCGGATACGGTCACAAAGGTTCTTTCTTTCCTGTGATGGGAACTTTTGGGATTACCTTAAAAACAAATACGCGGCACAGTACTGTTAACCACAGTCCCGGTGCTGTACCTCCTGCCCCAGAAAAGCACACTTCCCGGCCGCCATGAGTGTCTTAAAAAAAAAAAACCAAAAAATATCAAAAACCATCAGCTAGAGGTATGGGGGTCACTGATAAAAGGAAAATCTCATTAACCATCAAAATGTCTTTATTAAATAGCTAGATATGTGAGAAAATCTTGATGGATTCAAGTTTTTCATCATTTTGATACTTGGAGCCACAGAGATGACTCAGCAAGTAAGTTGCATTTTATCCTCAATTACAGCCAATCAGAACTTATTTCACAATGAAGCCAATTACACATCTTTTTTTATTTACTTTCACGGGATTGGGAGTGGGTGTGGGAATTAAGCAATGTTTAAACAGGAATCTCTTTTAATCCATTGAAACTTTCTCAAGTATCCTCTATATTGTGTCCATGAACCACTTCCGTGCATGATTTTATACCTGGGTCTGTTTCAGTTAGTTACACACTGTACGACCCCTTCCATGACTGAGAGCTACTGATTCTTTCAGGGAGTTCCTACCAATTTGTGAAACGCACCATAAATGAAAGCAAATCTGCCATCTGACCACCCCCCAAAACCACACGCAGGCAATCCTCGAAAGTAGTTTTTTAAATAAAATCTCTGCTAAGGAAAAGAACGATCATGTTTATAACACTGATCATGTTTATAGCACCACATTCAACCAAGGCTTTAGGCTCGGCTCACTCATCACTTTTCACGTTGCTGCAGACCACACGTCCAGACCAGACGGAAGAGGTGGACGCGCCACCAGAATCAAGCCCGCCATTAAAACTACCAGGCAAATGGGCTTTCCGACCTTCCTGAACGTCCTTCCTGACAGTCACGTGCGAGGGAGATGGGCTCCTTCCAAACCCCGGAGCCATTAACTTGCCGATCACCCACTAACTCACATTTCAGGAACTCAGAAGAACTGTGCCTCGGAGCCCACGACAGCGTTGGGACAGGAGGCTGGGGGCCTCCTGGCTGACAGTTTATCAAAATGAAACCTACCTGCTTCTTTGGTTTTTAGACTTGCAGACAGCTGACAGCAAGGCAGAGCTTTAGCGTCGCAAGTTGAAAATTAAAATGAATCACTGGCTCACTCACCATGGTTTAAACGTGGCTAATCTCTCTCACTTTTTAATTCTTGGAACCTGCAATATACAGTGGGAGTTCTTATAAATTTCACTCCGAATAACTCAGAATCAGAGAGAAACTCTTGAAAATCAGAAAAGCGTACTCCAAGAACGGATCTTTAAGGACACTCATACTTTAAAGACGATAAATGACAATGATTCAATTTGGGACAAAAAACACCAAGTTCTACAGTAGGGTGACACTAGGAATTTGGAGGGACGAAGGAGGTGGTCTTACAAAATCGGTTCTACATACACCCACTGCCCCATCGACAAAATTAATATTCCAAAGCATCAAACCAGAGTGGAAATACGTACTTCCAGAACTTTCAAAATTCATCGCATTGCAGAACAGTAGACTTCGTTACCGGTTTGGTGCCCAAACCAATGATAAGTGCGCCATAATTACAGTTGTCTTTTTCCCTGATAACAGAAGCCCCAGGGTCTGTGGCAGATGAATCCTGCCTTGGGCAAGTCACATCACCTCCTCCCGGAGTCTTCCTAGGAAACAGTGACGTCAGCGCCCCGGGAGATCCTCTGATCTAAGAGAGCAAGGGAAGCGGCAGCCTCTCAACTGGGAAAAGCAAAGGCCGCTGTCCAAGTGAACAGAGCAATGCCTTCAAGGTCAGCTGCCTGTGGCCTGCTAGCCTGGAGGTGTGGCCTCAGATAAACCCGATTGTCTCTTAGCCTCAGTCTCCCTACCTGTGAAGTGGAAGTAACCCATGGCTCACGGATTTATTATGAAGATGAAATGGATCTGACCGGTGAAAGGATCAAGTACAAGGTGGATAGTCTCTCCAGAGCAATGCCTCTACCCTCCCCCACCCCTCACATTCCTGCCTCTCTAGAAATACATGCAGCAGAGGAAGCGCAGGAAAGAACGCTGAAAAATACCAATCAGCTATGCCATGCAGCTGAAAACACTCCCTTGCTGATAGGGCTCCTGAATTTCACACTCTAAGTGTTTTGCACACATACCCTCGCTTAACCTTTGCAAAAGACCTTCAAGGAACGCATAATTATCCCTATTTTACAGAGGAAGAAACTGAGGCTCCGAGTTCTTGAGCCAAAGTCGCAGTGCTGGCAAACGGCGGAGCCTGGATTTCCACCTTGGTTTCTAGGACTCCAAAGGCCGGGTTCCAGACCCCGCAGGTGGCCGCTGGCTGGCGTGTCACGCCTGGCCGCGAACTGTACTTACTGTACTTAGAACTGCACGTGTATCTGCCACACGTGGGGTCGTCTCACACCTGTAACGTTTGCATTCACAAACGGCCCTATGCCAGGATTGCCTTTTTTGCAACTTACTTTGTGACTGAACACTGTATTTGAGATTCAGTCATATGAAATACATCCAGATCTAGTCATTTTACCACAACTTGGTTTTCTGTCACCTGACTAAACTTCGGTCTGTTTAGCCCGTCTGCTAACAGACCAAGATGCTGTCCTGCCAAGTTTTCATTGCTAGGGGGCATGCTTTGGTGACTATCGTTACATACGTCTTCTAACGTGAACACAGGGGTGTCCCTCGCTGGGAAAGGGGGGCAAACTCCGGCCTTTGGGCCACATGTGGCGCCCTTCCTGTTTTTGTAAATAAAGTTTTATGGGGACTGGGCCACATCTACCTGTCTTCCCACCTTCAGGCCGCAAGGGCCACGGACAGGCTGAAGTACTTCCTGTCTGGCCCTTTCAAAGGTCGTCGGTCAACCCCGCTCTAGACCGTACACCCAGCAGGGAAGCAGCTGGGTCTTCAGCTAGGGCCACCTTCAACTTGACGCGGCACTGATGGCTACTCCTCCGAAGTGCTGGCGCCATTTTACTCTCTCATCCGCAGCACGTTAACACGCCGTCACTCGGACCCAGAACCCCGCTCCTTAACCTGACCTCTAACATTTCCCAAGGTCCCGGATTTCTTACTCTTGCCCACATTCCCCGTGCGTATTTTCAAATGCTTAATAAACACTCAACAACAGGATAATGGCTATTCATTCAACACACGCTGCTCTTCGTGAAAGGAATACAATGGTGATCTGAACGGGCAAAAATTTAAGAGGGCTTCTGGTTTTGTTTTTTCATTTACTTATTTTCAAGAAACAGAGCATGAACAGGGGAGGGGCAGAGAGAGAAAGAGACTCAGAATCCGAAGCAGGCTCCAGGCTCTGAGCTAGCTGTCAGCACAGAGCCTGACGCGGGGCTCGAACTCACGTATTGGGAGATCATGACCTGAGCCGGTCAGACACTCAACCGACTGAGCCAGACTGAGCCAATCAGGTACCCCAGAAAGCTTCTGTTATTAAAGAGCGTGGAAGATGGATTATATGACATGTTAAGTAAGTACTGACTTATTCATTAAAATAATCACGAAAGCTTGCTCCGCATAAGTAAGATACACAGTAATCAGGCAATGCGGTCAGACAGGGTCCCTGCTCTCCGGGGGACAAAATGCTAAGCAGGGACACGCGTGATCTCAAAGGTGTTTAAGAAAAAAAACCAACAAAAACCTAGAAACTATATCCAAATGTTAATAACGGTACATATAGACTTTCAGATAGTTTTCATTTGCTTTATTACTTCTGGTGTTTCCAAGTTTCCTCGATGAGCATGGAAAATGAAAGACAGTCCTTGTGAAAACCAGGATTTGGAGGGCCGCCTGGGTGGCTCGATTGGTTGAGCATCCGACTTCGGCTCAGGTCATGATCTCGCGGTTTGTGAGTTCAAGCCCCGCATCAGGCTCGGGGCTGACAGCTCAGAGCCTTAAGCTTGCTTCTGATTCTGTGTCTCCCTCTCTCTCTGCCCCTCCCCTGCTCACACTCTGTCTCTCTCTCTCTCTCTAAAAAATAAATAACCATTTAAAAAAATAAAAATAAATAAAACCCGGATTTGGATATGCTGACATCTGTCCGCTTGGACGCCATTGCTTTGTGTCGCCTTCCGTGTGTATTCCAGATACTCCGGAGAAAGGAACGACCGGAGAAGGACGTCATGTCGTCTCTGTTCCCCGGGTCACAGGCTGAGACCCCTCTGCGACGCACCTTAGGCCCCGGGCAGCCAGAATAACACGTCAGCGTCGGTGGGCGTCCTCCAGGCTCTGGGCCCTTGGAAAGCGGTGGCACAAAGGAAAAGTAAGGACAGTGTCACAGAAGCCCTTCTCCGGTTACTAGCAGTGACCTTGGGTCTGGGAAAGGGGCACAGTTGTAGCACTGGCTAGCAAGAGCAAGCGTCAGACAGCTTCTGCTGGCAAACTCCAAAGAGTAGAGAATAGAGAGATGAGGAGTCTGAATGGTTATTCTAAAGTCTTCCTCTGACTGAACGAATCCCCACCGTGGGGACATCCGTACGCTACCCTGTTGTAGGTTAGCAAACTGAGTGAATAATTGAAAATCATTAACTTGCTGCTTTGACTTCTGTAAATCGCTTTGCAAATGTATCTCTCTGCTCACTGTTCTGACTGACTACGTGGTGACTGCGATGTGGCCCTCTGTTGGAGTTATCAGAAGGTGCTAACCTCCCCTGTGAATTTTCCTGCTTTCTAAACACACAACTTAGATCGTAAATTGCACTCCCGCCCCCCTGTCTGAAGCTGTCGAGGCAAAGCATACTCGAGTGGGAAGTCACGGAGTCACTGTCTCACAGAACCCGGAGGGCCTGACTGTGATTGGTCATTCCAAGACCCTCTTAAGACAAAGAACTTTAAAACTGATAGGGTCCCACCAGAACTACTGTCTGTTTGTAAAAATGTGACTGGGTGTCCTGAATGCTGTGACCTTAAACTGGGTAACTGAGTGATGATGTTTGCTGCCTTGCTGAAGTCCGTATAAGCTCACCGCTACCTTTGTTCGGGCCACTCTCTGCTCCTTAACACCAGGTTTGGCACCTGCCTCCCATCTGAAGGTTAATACTTGCCTATGGGTTTATTTTTCTAAGGACAGAAAAGGCGTACGTTATGTTCGACATCTATGCAACACATTTATTGACCAAGAAAACAATCCGGTATGAAACAAAATGAGAATGGAAATGCTGAAGCTCAACGGTTAAGAAATTTAAGAGCTGGGGCGTCTGGGTGGCTCAGCCAGTTAAGCCTCTGACTCTTGATTTCAGCTCAGGTCACGATCTCACAGTTTGTGGGTTTAAACCCTGCGTCGGGCTCCACAGGGCTCTGCAATGGCAGCGGGAAGCCTGCTTGACAGTCTCTCTCTGCCCCTCCCCTGCTCATGCTCTCTCTCCCACACAAAAAATAAATAAAGCTTAAAAAAATAAAAAAGTTAAAAGAGAGGAAATTTAAGGACTAAATCCCTGTTGCTGTTGTCTGAACACTTAAGAACGTGAGACCTGGGGCACCTGGGTAGCTCAGACAGTTAAGTGACAGACTCTTGATTTCGGCTCAGGTCATGATCCCAGGTCATGGGATCAAACCCCGTGTTGGGCTCCGTCAAGACAACACGGAGTCTCTTTGGAATTCTCTCCCTCTCTCTGCCTCTACCCTGCTCATGTACACATACTCACTCTCAAAAAAATAAATAAACTTAAAAAAAAAAAAAAAAAAAAGAATGTGAGGCTGGAAGCCAGACAGGCGAAACAGAAGACGGGAACCTAAGTGCTATGAGTCACCCTTCTTATTTCTGCTCCTGCTTTGTCCTTACATTCCCACGTACCCGTCTCTGGTTATATTTTAATTTTTTTCTTATGTTTTTATTTATTCTTGAGAGAGAGAGAGACAGCACGAGCAGGGGAGGGGCAGATATAGGAGACACAGAATCTGAAGACAGGCTCCAGGCTCTGAGCTAGCTGTCAGCACAGAGCCCGACGTGGGGCTCGAACCCACGAACCGCATGAGCATGACCTGAGCCGAAGCTGGATGCTCAACCGACTGAGCCCCCCAGGCACCCCTCCATCTCCGGTTATATTAAACAGGAGAAAAGAAGCCACAAACCAAAGACCTTCAAAACTTCATATTAAGCAGGCTATTAACAATACAACTTTTTATTAAGAGCCAGGCTCGCCATTTGCAGGGGGCCTGTGGCCAGGTCCCCACCGCAAGATTACAGGGTAGTTTCTCCTATCTTATCTTTGAAGCAGAGCAGCCACTGCTGGGTGAAGAGCCCAGATCCCACCTCCCCCCACCCCACCCCGTACATAGAAAAACAAAACCCAAACCCCAAGGCTCAGTGACCGGTGCATTCTAGCAGGAAAACAAACACGAGCCATGAGCATGAATTCAGGGCAAGATCACACAAAGCCGGTAATATTAACCTGCCTTCGCTCCTCCTAGTTTCCACCCACAGAATCCAAGAGTTTCCCAGGGATTAATCTGGGGTGGGGGTGGGGGGGGAAATACTGTGAAAGTCAAAATATCCCAATAAATAAATAGCTACCATTTAGTGGGTGCCTTCTATGTGCCTGATTAAAGGGTGGGCACTTTCTCAAGAGTTTTACTTTCTCTTTTGTCCTCATCCAAACTTTGTCAAGTCTGCTATCCTCATCTTCGCATATGGCTGAATAGGTAAAGGCAGTGATGGGATTTGTGTAAGGCTGCACAGCGGACTGGCTGCTGAGGGATCACAAGCAAACCTCTCCACCACACCCGCCAGGCGCCTCAAGCAGAAAGGACTATGACTGGTCCTTTCGACTGGAGAAGAACAGTCCTAAAGAGGTAAGAACAACATGGAGAATTCTAGTCCTAGAATAACAGCGAAGCTGGCCCTGTAAAACTGTTTTTGGAACACTGTAACTAAAGACTAAGCACTAGGCTCAGGGAGCGGCCAGGATTCTGTCCCTGGAAGTCTCTAACCCGAATACAGGAGCCTTGGCCATGCTCTAGGAGGGAAAAACGGCCCCTACATTTCTCCACCAACTCTGACCCAGAACCTTAGCCAAGGGGCAAGTCAACACATCCTCTGTCCTCTTCCTCCTCCCCCACTGAGATAAGATAGGAGAAAGTCCATCAATAAGGTTCCTGGCACGGGGCTCACTAGAAGAGGTAGGTACTCCTTAGCTGTCAGGGCCCTCCGCCCTCTCCCCTGTGAAACGCCACACACAGGACCCGCTGCATCTGGCCCGGGACCTGTCCTTGAGCTCCAAGCTTGAGTTCGCTAGAGCACAGGGTTCATTCTTTATCTCTCTGCCCACAAGCCTCACCACGCCCCAGCACCCCCCGTCCCACGATCCTAACCTGCCCTTGAGTATCTACAAATTTCATGACTTTTTCGCCCACACCAAGTGACCCCAAGAGCAGTCCCCTCCTTGCAGCAACAACAGAGGATGGTTCCTGACACCCTGTGCCTTGAAGCACCAGCCAGCCTCAGACAAAGGTAACCTCGGCCCTTCCTCCACCATCAACAGCACCAGCTCCGTATTCATGAGCCAGGCCACCCTCCTCGACGTGTCCCCCAGAGCGCCTGCCTCCTAGTGGCTCTTACTGTATCCCTTCTTGCCTCCCTTCCCCACCACGGTCCCTCGACTGAGCCGGAGAGATCTGGCCCCGAAACGCCTCTCCAGGCTCAGCGTGGGGATGGTGAACAGGTAGGACTTACCCAATGCCCAAGTTGGCAAGAGTACGAGAAGCCCAGATCCTCAAGATCCGCATCAAGCCGATCATGCCCCCACCCGACCCCGAACACAGAGTAGCAACCCTAGCCCCACTCGAACCCCCAGACAGATCCGGCGCGACACACCCAGGCCCCGCGGAGCGGCCTCGGCCCGTCGCCCCCCACCCGGGGGGCCCCGCCTGACCTTGCCGGAGCTGGGGGTCGTCCAGCACATTGTAGGCCGCGTAGTCGCGGACGCCGTGCAGCCGCAGGATCTGCACCACCGCGTTGCTGAAGCCGCACTGGGGCTTCTCCGGAGTCCCCTTGAGGAAAACCACCACCTTGTCCTTCTTCACGAGCGCGTCCAGTTGCTCCGCCGAGCCGCCCCCACCGCCGCCGCCCGAACCCGCCGTCCGCACGCCTGGGCCACACAGGCCGCCACCGCCTGCGCCGCGCCCCCAGCGGAGGAGAGCCACCGCCACCCGGCCCAGGGACCCGCTCATGTCCGCACGCTGGCCGGAGCCTTCGATGGCCCAGGACCTCGGCTCACCCCCGGGAGCCTTCCCCGGGCCCGCGGCATTCCGGCCCGCCCCCCGGAGGCTCTCATTGGGCCGGCTCTGAACTCCTCCTCATGATTGGACAACGCTAACCCGCACTTACTCGATTCTACCAATCGTATGACTCCGCCGGCCCCCGACAGGTTGGAGGTGGTCCTTAAGTCAGAGCCGCATCCTACCGCCTTTCTATTGGCCGTTGGCAATCGCTTTGTCAGTTGATTGGAGAGAGCTAGTGTCCATCAGGATCACGTTCCAAGGCGAGGAGAGGCGAAACGAGGGAGAAGACGACTTCCCTCCGGAGGGTAGACGGGCCTGCTGGGATACCCCCGGATGACTCGGAAGACAGTGGGCGGGCTTCGCCGTTCCGCGGAACGCCGGGAAGAGGTCATTTCCAAAGGAAGGTTCCGGTTCCGGTGTAGGCGGTGGTTGAGTTGCCGTGGCAACACGGTATCCCGGCGCCAGGTTTCTGCATTAAAGGGCGGCGGCGGGGCTAGAGCCGGTGGGACCGCCACTCCCAGTCTAGGTGAGCGACGCCGATACCTCCGTGCGGCCGCGGCGGAACGCCGCCGATCGTGGTGGGAGCGGAGACGGGCTGGGCCCTGGTGGCCGAGGCGTCCGCGTCGAATCCGGGGGCCACGTGTCGCGGTGGTGTCTCGGCCGCGCCACCGGCGTGGGAGCAGAGGCCCGGTCCGGCCCCACGGCTCCCGGCTCGAGCGAGCCATTATTCCTCGAAAATAATTTTTTTTAATTGTGTAACGTGCTCTTGTGCGCATATCGCTTCGGGGTTTGGGGCTTCGTGGACTTTGCAGCCCACTTTAAGTCATTTGGACTTAAGGCCCAGGTAAGATGTGTTGCCGGGGGAGCTACGAGGGAATTGGTTCGCTGGACAAACGCCAGCGGGTTTGTCTGGGCGGGTGCTGCGTGCGAGGCACGGTGCCAGCGCCGGATGTCCAGACTTGGTGCCCAGAGCTTGTCAGCGGGAGAAACGAGAAGCAGGCACAAAGCAGCGTGCGGGCTACCGGGAGGAGGAAAGAAAGCCTCCCCGGGCTCATTGCTTTCTCAGTTCTCCATTGGACTTAGCGCACCTTGATATATATTCATTAGCTCGTTTATTGATTCCCCGCCCCAAGCCCTGCATTTAATTCACTACTGTATCCTCAGTACCTAGAACAGTGCTTGAGACGCGGCAGGTGCTCATATTGGCGGAAGGAACGATTCGGGAAGATCGGGACCCAGGGGAAACGGAGACATGATTCTGTAGTCTTGGAGGCGCACTGGGTTGGTGGTACCCGAGGGCACACCAGACTTGCAGAGAAAGCATACGCCAGAGGAAGCTGAGGCATGACTGCTCAAGATCCAGCCGTTCTATGTGCAATTTTCCTCTGACAGTTCCTGGGTACTGTTGCCACGGTGATAATGGCGGCGCCATGTCATTATCTATCGACCAACAGCAAGAGAAGCCTTGCAGTCGAGATATTGTTTAACAGACGGAGTGGTTTCTGTTGGACACTGAGTACTGCTACAATCTTTTTTTTTTTTTAAACCTTACGCATTTTAAACGTTGTTTCTAGAGGTGACCTGTTTGTGTTTTGGAGGTTCTCAAAGTTTCAAATCAGAAAAGGAGGACGTGCCCTTAGCAAGTAACCCTAATTCACGGAGAGTAAACTCAAGGTCCTACTCAGAAGCGCTCCTCAGTGCTGTATCGATTTCATCCGTACTGATGTTGTGGATAAGTGATAGTTTTCTAATGTGAGACCCAACGTGGATCCTCTTCTTAAAGAATCTTTTATTTTTCCCCTCCCCAGATTCATGGAATTCATGTAAATCAGAGGAACAAGCATCATGAACAGAAATGATAGGATATATTATAGGAATATATAGGATATATAATATAGGAAATATAGGGTGTATAATATAGGAAACGCCGCGGTGCTGAAGGCTAAGCGTTGTTGAGGAAGTCGAGGATCTAGTGCACTTACCAGTAGAGAACGTATTATTTCCCAAGGCACCGAACCTTGGGAGTCCCCAGTGCCTCTTAACCCCCTCATGCTTATATTCTAGTAAGTTGGGTGGTTTTTGTTCTTGATTTTTTAATAAATAAAGCTAAAACTGCTCATTGCCTCCTTAAACTGTCTGCCCTGTTTTTGTGTTGACGGGAACAGGAAGAAGACTCCGCAGCCTTCTGTTGTGAGGATCCAGGGACGGGGACCGGTAACGGGGAGCAGCCCATCTCTTACCTAGTGTGCCCCACCGGCCTGGAAGCGTAGTTGTCTTTCTTACTGTCAGACGTTTCACTGAGAGCACCGCTGTCATTGAAGGTTCCAAGTAAGCCCTGAGCAGGAAGAAATGTGCAGCCTGCGTGCTTGGAACGCACAGTAAGCAGAGGGGCTGTGTGAGGTGGCGGGTAAGAACGGGGCTGACACCAAAGGATGAGAAAGCATGTCTGTGCTCATTCAGAACACCCGGTGGGGCGGCTTCGATAGCATGGTCAAGGGCAAGACAAGTCTGAACCTTTGGATTAGGTCTCTAAACCAAAGAAATTACAACAATGTGACATTGTTAATAAAGCAGCCCCACATGTAAACTATTCTTTGTGTTGAGCCTCTTCCTTTCTGTATTTATTTGAAACCACCATTGAGGGCACCTGGGCGGCTCAGTCAGTTGAGCGTCTGTCTCTTGATTTCAGCTCAGGATGCAATCTCGGGGTTTGTGGGTTCGAGCCCCGTGTCAGGTCTGTGCCGATGGCACGGAGCCTGCTTGGGATTTTCTGTCTCCCTCGCTCTCTGCCCCTACCCCACTCACGTTCTCTCTCTATAAATAAATAAATAAATAAATAAATAAATAAATAAACATTTAAAAAAATTAAAAAAACCACTCTTGGAGTATTGCCTCCAAAGATTGTGATTTAAAGAAATGGAGAAGATGGTATTCCAAGTATTTCTTTCCGGGGCGCCTGGGTGGCTCACTTGGTTGACTGTCCCAACTTCAGCTCAGGTCATGATCTCGTTATTCCCGAGTTCAAGCCCCGTGTTGGACTCTGCTGACCGCTCAGAGTCGGCACCCCCCCTCTCTCTCTCTCCTGCCCCTCCTCCACTCATGCTCTATCTCCCTCTCTCAAAAATACATTAAAAACTTTTTTTTTAGAAATGTTCTTCGAAAGCATCAAACTCCCATTCATGATCTGGCATTTTGGTTTTGAGCTTTTTCTTTAGAAATTCTATTAATGACTGAATCACTATATTGGAGACCTGAACCTGATGTGAAACTATACATTAAATATACTGGAATGAAAAGCAAAAAAGTCTTCTAAGATGAGAACATGACAAAAACATACTTCTTAAATAAACAGTTGTCGGAAGTCTGCTTTTCTCCTCCAGTGTATTTGGGTGTTTCGAAGACAGGAGTCAGTTATCTTTATCAGTTTGTGACGTCTCCCACGTGACCATTAGTGAGAAGCTGGGTACAGGTGGGAAGGACACAGAAAGTTATTTGAATCCTGGGGTTTTGGTCACGAAATGTAATTTAGGCCACAAGCTAAATAATCATGCCCTGTGTAAACATGCTGGCTCAGGCATCCTAAATATGTTTTTCTCTCTGTGGTTATTTATAGATAGAGCTTTACTATATTTGGCAAAATGTCTGCTTCCTACCCAGCCCTCCAAAAACAAACTCAGCATTGAACCTATGGTTAAAAGCTTTAACAAGTTTGAATGAGCTTCTTCCCATATATCAGCCCTAAGTGAAGAGTCAGGATTATTGAGCCTAAAGCGATAGGTTATTTGAACGCTCAGCAGATCGGCGTTTCTGACTTCCAAGTCTTTTTTTTTAAATTTTTTTTATGTCTTTTATTTATTTTTGAGAGAGCGCAAGCAGGGGAGGGTCAGAGAGAGAGGGAGACACAGAATCTGAAGCAGGCTCCAGGCTCTGAGCTAGCTGCGACTTTCAAGTCTTAAAGTCCCTGCTTCATTCTTGCAAAGACGGTGTATCGCTGTGCATAGGACAGGTGATACAGACGTGTTGGTACAAACCGGCCGGAGCATTCTGGAAGGGTCATTTTAAAATGAGAAAAGTGACTGTTGGGACACATAGGGGGTTGAAGCACCAAACATTCCTGAGCTAAAATAAAATAGCATCTGAGACCCGGCGTTCCGCAGTCATGAGCCAGAACCTGGGCCCTTTCTCCGTGCAACACTTAGCTATAATCCAGTAATTTTAGAGCATCAGTGTAACCCTGGGATTAACCGGATTTTCCAGCCACCCCAAAAATAAGGTAAAGTGTGGGAAACCGAGACAGTGCCCAGCCCCCTGAGAGAATGTTTGCTAATCCCTAAAGTCAGATAAAAATGCCTTTGGGATTCCTAACCTCTCTCTGACAAGACAGCTGGTTTTATAAATACTGCTCCGGCCATGGGAGTGGCTGCTTTTCTAATCTCTGTTTCCCACGTCATGTGGGCTCAGCCTCGAGTCAGGAAGGAAAGCCTTGTTCGGACCCGCTTCCACTGTTCCTGCTCTCTGGGTGAAACAAAGAGACGTGGTGTGCCGTAAATTGGGTTTGTTTCGTCTGGAACAGACGGTGGGGATACAGGTGAAGCCGGATTCTCTGTATGAGAAGCCTGGACGCCACAGCAGGATCCCGATTCCGTTCTGAGACTCGGACCATAGA
>PJEM01002945.1:104493-205947 GCA_004023845.1 Helogale parvula
GTACCAAGTACCATTTTGTTCTTCACGCAGGTTCTGTGTACGTGAACTCATTTGAACTGTTCGTTAACCCTAGGATGATGGCGCTCGGACACTGTGGCCTCCAAATTATGTTCTCTCTCCTGTACTTGCTTATCGCGTTTTTCTGGCAGACTCCAGCACTTTGGGTTCCTCTCTGTGTTTTTTTTGCCTTGAAAGCACTTTTTAAAATTTTTTAAAAATGTTCTGCTGAATCATAGCATCGCCCGTAAGTCCCGCAGAAAATCAAATATTCCTGAATTATCTTTGCCACATGTGTATATACTGGATACAGATGTGATTTGTAGGCTCTCTGGAACTAAAATGGCAACAGCTTCACTCCAGAACTCCAATGGGGAAAAAAAATCAACATGACTGATCCCTTCGGAAGCTCTGTTCCCCTTTGTCCCCATGCTGCTGTTCCAGCTTGAGGACCGAACTTGGCAGGAGCCCTTTAAAATGACATGGATGCTGGGCTTTGCTCTATTGAGAACCTTATTTTGTTCAGACGAAAAGAACCCAAGTCATAACCTCCTGTAAGGTATTAGTATTAAGAATTAAGTGGTGGGGTGCCTAGGTGGCTCAGTCAGGTAAGCGTCAGACTTTGATTTCAGCTCAGGTCATGATCTCATGGTTCGTGGGCTCGAGCCCCACGCTGATAGCACAGAGTCGCTTGGGATCCCCTCTCTCCCTCTCTGTCCCTCCCCTGGGCACTCGCTCTCTCAAAATAAACTTTAAAGAAAAGAAAATTGAGTGGTAATCAGAAATTGTGTTCACACACGATTAAAAGTGATCAAAAAGGGGCGCCTGGGTGGCCCAGTTGGCTGAGCGCCCAACTCATGATTTCAGCTCAGATCACAATCCCAGGGTCTTGGGATCAAGGTCGTCATCTGGCTCCATGCTGGGAATGGAGCCTGTTTAAGATTCTCTCCCTCCCCTCGCCCCATCCCCTGCTCGCTCTCTAAAATATACCTCTAAGAAGTGATAAAAGAATTGTTGATTTTTCCTCAACTGTCTGTTGAGCGAAGTTTTTCATGTTTTGCATTATGTGCTGCTGTTTTATTGGTTGCCAGCAGATGTTTTCCATAGCTCGAACTGCTAACTAGATTCCAGCAGCTTCCGAGAAGCAGCCTGGACCCCAGGCTGTGGAGGGCAAGCAGCCAGCACTGTTGTGTGTCAGGCCTGCTGTGAGGACTTATCTGTTCGCACAAGGTTACTTCTCCCTCCGATGATCACAGAGCTCAAGGTCAGAAGAATGTTTGGAAATTTTTCATTGTTTTCTCCTGAGTGATTGCTAAGATGCTTTGCCAAGGCCATAAATACTCTTCTGGATGAGTCAGAATTTCACGTTGTACTTCAGCCTTTGGGTCTGAAGCCATGCCCTCACAGTTCAGTCTTGCCATCGCCGGGATCCAGCCTTCTGCAACAATCCGTCCAGCCAAGGAAGGGGATTCACCCAGGGCTTGACAGAGGAGCAGGGCGGGTTGGGAATCGGAGAAGACCTTAACCGTTTTCTGTTACAGGCAAAAAGTGGAGGATTTTAAGTAACGTTTTTCCTTTTTAAAAAAATATATATTTTGCTTTTATGAAAGCGGAAAGATCCCTTTTGTTAATTTTTAACTTTATACTTTTGGAAAGCATAGCCTACTGAGATACAATTAATGGACATAGAATTTCTGTATGCAGGACCTTCAGAGTTTCAGGAAAAGACTACATGATAAACCACTGCTACTCTGGAAAATTAAAAAAAGGAAGGGGAAGTGCTTTGCAAATATGGAGTGGCCGAGAGAGTTGTGTATGAAAAGCCCTGGGCAGAAGGTGACGTGTTTCAGGCCCCCCACCCTCTGCAGCGACACAGAGATCTGGCCTTCTCTCTTCTGCAGGGGGGCGGGGCCTGCGTCTGCGCAGCCCTGGCAGGTAGGCCCCTTCTGGGGTGGCAGTGAGAGGGTGAGAGGACCCCCCAGACCCCCACTGGTTCATCTCACTCCACGCCAGGCAGCGGCAGCCCCGTGATGGTTCACATGCCGCCCCCCCCGCCGCCCCGGACTGGCTGGGGGCTGGGCCAGTAATACCCTTTGGCTTGAAGGGAGTTTTGCTCATGTTCAAAAGTAACACATGTCTTTCAAAATCATTCTGTCTTGAGAAACTTGGAGCACTTCCCTAGCTCCTGCCTTTCCCTGCAAGGCCGACAGGGGGCACTCGTCCTTCTAGGAAGCCAATCCCTGTTGTCCGCATCCCTGGCACAGAGTGGGAAGTCTCCTGCCTGCCGGCTTCTGGGAAGAGCCCCTCAGGCCTCCCAAGGCCCCCCTTGTGTTAGGGAAAGCCTAGCTTGCTTACTTTTCTACCATTACATCCACAGCGCTGAGAAGCAGTAAACCCGAAACGCTAACACTAAATGCAGGAAGAAGCAAGGCCTACGAGATTAACAGGAGATTTTACAAATTAAGCCGAAACCACCTCTCCGGGATTTTTCTTTAAAGCAGCATTCTGGGAGCATTGATGTAAGTGGGGCCAACAGCCGTCAAGTGGCATAGAGCCTTGTATAAAAATTCCACGTCACCAAGAAAGGACCATGCTGATCCAGGTGCTTTGGTGATGAAGCCAAGGAAACGGCATCTGTTAGATTGCCACCACGAGTTATACACACATGGCTTTATTAAAGGGGCGCAGTAAAAAGCCAGCTAGAAAAATACTTTCTTCCATCATTACGACAGAAAAACCGAATATCAGCCTCCTCCTGCGATGCACCTGCTTTGAGTCCTTGGTGAGCCCCTTAGGAATACTCCGTTGAATAGATGGTGAGGGATTGGATGATACGGGCATACAGTTGGCTCTTTCTAACCTGCGGCCACTGCTGGGCTTGAGAGAGCTCCGCTGACATCAGGCCTGCTGACGGCCGTCCGCACGATGGTGGAATGCTGCTGTCGTGTGCGATCCAGGAGGCAAACGTAGCGGCATCAGAGGACATAACCACTGCGCGTCCTATGGCCCAGCCCTATGTTCTGGCTGTTGGGGGCCAAACGCTTCAGAGGTTCTGTACGGATTACAGTTTTTTCCTGCTCCCCTCCGCCGCCCGTAGACTGTAGGCTTCTGGTCTGACAGAATCCGTTATTTCGCCCCCCAGTTTAGCAGCTAGGAGTCCCTATGCGTTCCATGCACGGCTCTCGAGTGGAGAACACGTACCGCAGTGAGCAGTGCAGGACTCTCTGGTTTCGGCTCAGGTCGTGATCCCGTGGTTCACAAGGCCGAGCCCCGTGTTGGGTTCTGCACTGATAGTGCGGAGCCTTCTTGGGGTCCTTTCTCTTCTCTCTCTCTGTAGCCTCCCATGCTCGCTTGGTCTCTCTCTTTCTCAAATAAATAAAACTAAAAATTAAAAATTGAAATGAAATGAAATAAAATATGGGAGCACAGTACTCAGGTTATTGCCTCTGCAGGTCTGGGCCTGATGACTGGAGATTTGGGCGGGGAGGACAAGAGAGAAGGACAGAAGACACTGGAATGTGTGCAGCTAGGAAGGAACAGGCCATGGGACTGAAAAGGAGGCAGGAGGAGGAGAGACCGGGAAGGAGCCAAGTCCTGCCCGGACCAGGTGACTGAGGTGAGCGAGGTTGGGGGCAAAGCGGCCACAGTATTCCCTGGCCCTCTCGGGTCTCTGGAACACGGAGCCAGCCCAGGGGGTGTGGAAGGGGACTTCCGGCTGTCCGCTCCGCGTGTGCGAGTGAACTCAGAGCCTGTAGACCGGGGCAGACAGGACTCAGTGCTTTTGCCCAGAATCGGCAGTGGACGGTGAACAGCCTTGACTCCGAGGTGCTGTGCCAGCAAGGACCTTGCCGGGGACACCGAAAACACGTGCTCCACCTTCTCTCCAGTTCGCGGGGCGGCCTCTGTTGGCGGAGTGTGGCTTTTCTATGAGCTGGGAGGAGTGCTGGGTGGCACTTGCCACCGTTCCTTTCCGCATGCCGACTCCACAACAGCAAAGAGGAAATCGAGGAGGAAAGTTGTTTCAAATCTCAGGCCGGGTGCCGCTCCTGCAGCGGTGGACACTTGCAGGCAGTCCGTCCCGAAAGCACTCGTCCGTCCTGTGCATCTGCGGTCAGCCATTGGCTGCACAATCCTAGTGTTTTGCGCTCCAGGCCCTGCTGGGGAACGTCTTGGGCCATCACGATCTGTCCTCACGACCAGCAGGCTTCGAGCAGAGCACGGACCCTGAGACACCAGCCCCTGCCACTGGAGCCCCACACCCCAAGTGCGGGCTGCTCCCCTGCTGATGGAGGGGGCCGCGTGGTCACCGAGCCCGGCCCTGGCTTGCTCTGCCCCGACGCCAGTGCCAAGGCCACGCCTCCGCGAGCCTGCCAGCCAGGGCTCAGAGGCCTCCCTGCTTCCTGGGCACGCTGCCTATCGCCCAGCACCTCCGCATTATCGCCCGTCCAGAGCAGCCGAAAAGCAAGCCGAGAACACCTCAGCAGATTTCAAAACCAGGACTCCAGGGGGCAAAGGCATGAAAAGATTTCTCTTGCCTCCTGAGCAGAGAAGTCTTCCCTTGCTCACAGCCTCTTCCTCGGTTGGCTTCTGTCCTCCAGTTTTGTTTGCAAGCATGGTAATTGCAGGATCCGATTTCCCACAATAGCACACATTTGCATGGAAATGAGCTTGTAGCACATTCTCCTTGTCTTTCTGCTCCTACGGGGAAGACAGGGCGAAACTGGCCCCACTTTCTAGATGTGGAGGCAGTGTGGGAGCAGCGGGGGGAGACATGGCCTGCCACACTCAGCCAGAGGACGCAGAGCCCAGAGGGACCCCCGCATCAGCCACCCCGTGAGCCACCCCAGGGCTGGCAGCAAGGGTACCTGCAAGAGCGCATGTAGGTTTCAAAACAAAAGCAGACAAATAAGCCAGGTTGCTTGTATCCTGTTGTTTAAACCAAAATGATGAAGTCGTAAGGCCAAGGGGCCGTGGACGCTGTGACAGAAGACACAGCGTGTGTTTAGCAGCCACCAAGAGAGCCAAGTGTGGACGTGGCTTTTGTGGGATACAGTGATTCAGAGGCCATGAACACACGGTATCTGAAATGCACTCAGCCGGCCCTGGGTGTTTTATGGCGTAAAGCTGGAAGTGTGATGCTTTTCTTGCTACACACACAGGTAATCAGCACAACCAGAGCATTCAGTCCTGCTGTTTACACACACACACACACGGGACAGACTTCCAGGCTGGTGCTTGCCTCTCACAGCACATACTAAAGCTGGCGCAGTTCTTTGCCAAGTACTTTAGTTTTTCATCCATAACCTTGACCCCTAAGGAACTCATCACACCAGTGGAGCCTGAGCTTAACATTTCAGGTTCAATGTAACTCTGTGTAAAAATACAACCTAACGAATGGATGGGAATTGAATCACAACCAGAAATGGTCCTCAGCCGTTGCTACCAGACAGACAGAATGCATAGCGATCACGTGTGGCCCGAGGCCAGAAGGCCTGGATCTGTACCCTAGATCGATCATATGATAGCTGTGTGATGACAGGCATGTTATTACCCTCTCTGTTCCTTCATGTGTAAAATTAGATAATAGCAGCCACCGTACAGGGTGGCAATGAGCATCAAGTGAGTTAACATAAAGGCTTAGTACAGTGCTTGACACATAGTAAGTCCTTAATCAGCGTGAGATATCAGTATTACCCAGAATGCCTTTCCCCAGACACTTGGGCCTTCACTCCTCCCATTTCTGGATTCCTCTAAGGCTCCATTCTGTACCGTGCAGGCTAGCATTTGATGACACACAGTGTTGTCTTGTTATTTCAGGGCTATTTCAATGAGTCTTAATGTTACTTCCTCGATAGACGGTAAATGCCCGATGGTAGGAATCACGCACTTTGCTTTTGCTGGATTCCCACAACCCTCAGCCCCGTCCTGGGCAACCGCCACTCCCATAAACATCCCGGGAGGGTGCGCATCACTGCACACAAGTGGAAACAAACTTGGCGGTGTGGCATCGCAGCGGGCACTACAACCAACAGCTGAAACGCTACGTGGGGAGACTTCGATTGACCCCAAAACCTGTACTGAATGTTTATGGCCGCTTTACTCACAAGAGCCCCAAACCAGAAGCAACCCAGATGCCCTTCAAGTGAACGGCCAGACGAACTGTGGTCCCTCCATGCCATGCAGCCGCGGGGCATGAACTCTTGATGCAGAAACACTCCGGAAGAATCCAGTGAATTGTGCGGAGTGAAAGTAGCCAATCGCCAAAGGTTACACACTATATGATTCCATTTCTGTGCTATTCTAGAAATCAGTGCAAACTGATTAATGGTTGCCAGGGGTGAAAGACGGGATAAGATTGGGGGAAATGCGTGCATTTCGATGGTGCCAGCCTCTACATCCTGGTTGTGATGCCATGCCACAGAGCTTTGCAAGACATCACCACTGGGGGAACCTGGGTAGAAAGTACCCGGATCATGCAGTATAATTTCTGACAGCTGCATAGCATAATCTACAATGATCTCCAAATCGAATATATAATTAAAAAGAAAAACCTACTTATGGTGTTCCCAGAAGAAGCAGAAAGACTAGGTTGGGTTGCCCACGGATGGGAGAAATACAGAAAGTCTCTTCTAGAACGATTTTATTTTTTAGGAATAAAGTTTGTCAGTTATACTTGACATTTTGTTTCCATTAGTACTTAATCCCTGGAATATATCAATAGCCATGTTTAGTCATGCTGAACGACCTTATTGCCTGATAAGATTATAATTCACACAGTTTTTTATTTTTTATTATTTTATTATTTTTTTAAGTTTACTTATTTTGAGAGAGAGAGAATGTGTGAGCAGGAGAGGGCCGGAGAGAGAGGGAGAGAGAGAATCCTAAGCAGGCTCCACAGCATCAGTGAGGAGGCTGACACCAAGCTCGAACTCACGAACCACAAGATCATGACCTGAGCCGAAACCAAGAGTCCGATGCTTACGCAGCTGAGCCCCAGAACTCACACAGTCTCTTAAACTGAGAGGAGTGACCGAGGGGCGATCTGCTCCAATTCCCTCATTTCCAGATTCAGGGACTTAGAAAAGACCCAACGTCACCCAGCTAACTAGCAGCATTAACCCTAGGATCCAGCCCTGTACTTCCAATTGGCTTTATGTTTTTATTTTATAAAAGCAGCCCAGGTAGTGTATGTAGAGGGGTGTCCCGAGTCACCGCGGGTCCCGTGCTGAGTGCCCGAGATGCCTCATGGCCCCCCAGCAGGGGTGTCCCTGCCCTGTTAGGGGGTGGCTGCTGCTGGTGGGGTCCCCAGCTTACTCTGAGAACGATCCAGGCTGGTGGGCCCCTCTGCCTGCAAGCACACGACAACCAGAGTGGGGAAGGACGGACTAACACTCAGAGAACTGGCTAGAAAGAGAACAGGAAAAAGCAGCTGAGGGCAGAGCCAGGATGAGAACAGCTCTCCATGCCTAGCTCAGGGCTTCTCTGAGGAGGCGCCCCAGAAACGCCCCCCACCCCCCCCCACCCCCGCCCCATGCAAGCTTTTCATCACCGGTGCGGCCAGCAGGGCTGACCTAAGTCATCGAGAAGGGGAAAGCCAGGCTAGAGACGGAGAAATGGCAATGCAGGTTTCCGGAACACCAAGTACCACCTGGGACCCTGGGCAGGGCCCCTCCCTCCTGCCCTCTTGCCTCAGTTTACTCATTCATACAAGAGGTTTGGATTAGCCCGAAGAGCCACACCAGCTTTTGTCCTCAGCTCCCCATGGAGACGAAGACACGCACAGCTAAAAATCAGGCCTGCCGAATAAGACTGGGTACAGATCGCTGTTGAGGCACACTAAGGGACCTCCTCTGAGTAACAGGCCTGAATCATCTCCACCCCCCACCGCCGGCTCAGCTGCAGGGAAGAGCGGTGGGGAAGGAGCAGCACACAGTTCACTATTCGGGAGACATTTTGTACGTTGCACAAACAGTCCCCGCCGCCAAATGAGTCAGAATTTCCGAATGGCATAATTTTAGGGCCTTCTTGTGGTTCCCTCTCTAGGCCACTTCTGAAAGGGAGGCCTCAGGGCGGAGTTTCCTGTGCTCAATTCCAGAGATGACAGAGGGGCTCTCCCCCACCGTCCTGTGCCAAGAACCGTTGTTGGTTTCCACCCGTTTCTGGAGCAGTGGGTGATTTTGAACACGAGGGGAAGGTTTTCTAGCCTTCCGCATCGCAAACTCCCCCTTTCTCCTGCACTGATTTCTCAAGGCTTTCCCCTTTGGGATGGGCTACTTTGGAGAGGCAGACGACTGCCACAGAATTAACAAAAAGTAAGGCCCTGTTTTTATGGCAGGCTTAAGAAACGCAATGGGAGAGTATTCTCACAAATCACCAAGCCCTGTAAAGCTAAAGATAGTAATTGGTGACAATAAAACTACAAATATGTGCCCAGTATTTTGCAGCTTATATATATATATTTTATCACATTTATTCTCACCTGTGGAATATTACCGCTTTCTCCCCTTCAGAGATGAGAAAGCCGGGGCGCCTGGGTGGCTCAGTGGGTTAAATCTCCGACTTTGGCTCAGGTCATGATCTCACGTTCGTGGGTTCGAGTCCCGCGTCAGGCTCTGTGCTGACAGCTCAGAGCCTGGAGCCTGTCTTCAGATTCTGTGTTTCCCTCTCTCTCTGCCCCTTCCTCTCTCATGCTCAGTCTCTGTATCAAAACTAAATAAAACATTTAAAAAATTAAAAAAAAAAAGATGAGAAAGCCAAGGCAAGAGGTTGCATGGCTTGCTAGGGTTCATTCAGTGAAGTAGTAGAGCCAAGTCCCGAACGCAGTCCCTCGGACACAAAATCATTGCACTGTGACTCCCTCATCTGGGGGTGCTACTCCGTGCCTCACTCTCCATATTCCCAAGGACTAGCACGTAGTAGGTGGTCAGGAAATGCCGTATGAAAGACTGAGCAGCTGTTTACAGAACCTGTGGACAGAACCCGTGGTGCTCGCACTATACCCAGATCAGCTTACAGGATGCCGTCAGGCACAGATCACTCGAGATGGATTCCTGTGATGAGGCCCATTTAACAGAAAAGGAAACCAAGGGTGAATCATGGGCGGAAAGATGCCAACTCGGGCAATTCGGTGCCAGAGCTTGAACTCTTTGCCCCGACTGTGCCAAACCATGGCTCCCTGCAGGAACCCCACTTCTGATGAGCTGGCTGCTCTATCTTTCCAACAGCGCCAGTGGGGCCATTTTAGTGCTCCTACTCAGCACCTGACCTCTGTGCGTCTGTCTCCACCCTGAGACAGAACTAATTGAACCCTTCCTAACTGCCTGCCTTTGCAGAGATGAAAGGCGGAGATACACGTGAGCCCGTGGGGAAAAGAAGAGAGCATTATCCAATCATTGTCATTGCCGTCTGCACCTTCAGCTTGGCTGCTGTGACCCCAGGGGCGGTGTTAGCACCTCAGATGGAGTCAGGATGATAATGAGAAGCATAATAGGACACCCAGAACCGGTCAAGGGGAAGCGTGGGCTGGGCGAGGCCCTTTGTTGGCATGGGCTTTGACCCTGTGAATGATTGTAGCTTAATGAAGGGCGTCCTGAGTTAGGAGGCGTGGCTGACACTGGTATTCTAACTCCAGCTTGCTCTACCCCAGCATTAATGCGAGGCTCCTGCACCCAGTTTAGAAAAGACACACACACGCACGCACACACCCATTTCTCTCTGGTTCCGTTTTACATTTCAATCTTTCTTAGGTCAGTGATTTCTACACTGATGTATTCAACAACTATGGAGAGAGGGAAACGCCCTCTGGGAAGCAGTAGATCTGGAGCAGCTGCCTAACCCCTCTACAGCCTCCGGTTCCTCATCTGCAAAATGGGCACAGCCACTCCTAAACTGTAAAGCTTGGGGTCCCCTGTGATACATAGTTCCACAAATTGGGTCCTTAGCGGCTCTCATCCCCATCCAAAGGAGACAGAATCAATCAGGGAAAGATGTAATTAGCCTGACAAGGATCAGGGCCGGGAGTGAACAGTTCAAAGGGCCCTCATGCGCTGGGAGCCACAGGCACCGAGGCAGATAAGATCCAGACGTTTAAGAGTTTAAGAGTTGGTGGAGTTGCCACTCAAACGTGGGCGGGGGTGGGGAGAGAAGAGGGACACTTCCCTGGGCCCTGCGTTTGTGACATGTCCAGAGTGTGCTTCGGATCCACATTCCTCATGGCCCCCCTCCCGGCCCCCGTCGCCGGGCATCCTTGGGTGCTCCCGTCTGAGCCTGGGGCCCAGAGAGGTCCTCCTCCAGCCGCCGTGGCTCCGGGCACTGTGGGGAGGAGTGGCCGAATGGGGCGCCCCCACGGTCAGGCCAGCTGGTAGGTGTCACTTCCTCCTCGGATTTAGCGCCTCCGGGAGGAGCGCCCCTGCCTTTGGCCTCACCTCGCCTCCGAGGGGGCAGGACCTGCCAGCCCCCTCGCCCTCTCCCCAAATCTGAACTCCAGAACTCCCTTCCCGCACCCAATTTTCCCCCGGGGGAGAGGCAGCTCCGGGCTGTCCCCAAGGATGAGACCCGGGCGGAGGCCGGCGGGGGGCCGGGGATCCGGAAGGCTCCTGGGCCGGAGGGGGTAGCCCAGGGCGCGGAGCCGGGCGTGAGGATGGGGGGCCCCCGCGGCAGCGCTCCTGCCCCCGGAGGGCTCTGCGACCGGGCGCCGCGGGGCCGGGGCCGCGCACCGGGGGCCTCCGCCTGGAGCGCGGGGCCAGACGCGTCCGGCTCCAGCCCGGCCGGGTGGCGCGGCCCCGGGGCGGCCCCCGCGGCGGGTCCCCGAGGGGACTGGGCGGGGCCGGGGGCGAGTGTCCGGCCCCGCCCCAGCCCCGCCCCGCTCCGGAGCCGCCCGGGACGCAGGGAGGAGGGCGGCTGGGCCGGAGCTGCCCGCCGCGCCGCGCTCCTGCACGCTCGGGACCCGGTAAGTGGCGCGGGGCGCGGAGGCCGAGCTGGGGCCCGGAGGGTCGGGCCCGCAGCCCCCGGCCCAGCCCCGACGCGTCTCCCGGGGATCGGGGTCGCCCAAAGTCGAGGGGACCTGGGGAGGCGCGCCGGGCGCGGGGGCGGGGGCCCTGGCGTGACAGCTGCGGGCGGGCGGGTATTTTTAGTTTAAACCTAACCGTTCCCTGCCGCCTGCGAAGTCCCCGAGCCTTTCCGCTCCCCAAGCCTGGAGGCGCGGCCCCCAAGAAAAAGCCCCTAAGCGTTGGGCGGCGTGTCCCCGGCGGGCCGGGCGCCGCCTCCAGTCTCCGCTCAGCCGCCGCTTGGAGCCAGCGGACCTGTCACCGCGGGCCCGCGCCGCCGCCGGGTGTCCCGGGCCTGGGCAGTAATCGCGGGCAGGAATACCCCCTCCTGGCGACCACGCGGCTCGCTAGTGCCGGGGACAGCCCAGAGAGGGCGCGCTGCGGAAGGGGGGTAGCCCCGGGTAGCTTTGGTTTCATTCAGACACCTCCTGGCTGGGCTGCTCTGGGCTAGCCGCTCGGCCTCTCTGAGCCTCATCCCACGTCTCTCAAGGAGGGCTCAGTGAGGCCAGAGATCTCTTGCAGGGCCTGAGTGAGCCTTAAATGGATGCTGACTCCCTTTAGGGTCTTCAGATCTTGACTTTAGACGATGGACCTGGTGGATGTAAACCGGGAGTGAGGGCCTCCCCCGGCACGGCCGAGCTCTGCTTCGAAACTAAAAGGTGGGGCTGGGGTGATCATGAATGTTACTATTTTATCACATTGGCCCTGAAGCTCCAGCCCAAGGCTGCCCTGGGACCCTCCTCCGGTTCCTGGTCTCTTTCACCTTGTAAGGGGTGAGCTTCCCCCTGGCACTAGCTGAGTGCCGGTCGGGGGGGGGGGGTGGCCTGGCAGGCTGGGGAAGCGTGCCCCATCCCAGGCCAGTGAGGGCAGGAGGAGACAGTGGGGGACAAGGGACTGTCCTCCCAGAAAAGGGAGTATGTCATAAGAGCACGGACATTCTGAGCTTGGCGGGACAGCTTCGTTCATCCGCTGAGAGGAAACGGGCCCAGAGATGGGGAGGGACTTGCCCAGAGCTGCACAGCCTAGACCAGAAGCGGGCTCTCTCTCCAAGGCCGCGCCTCCTACACACCCAGCAGCCCCCAGGGGTCAGGGGCTGGGAGGCGGGAGGCACGAGCTGGTGCCAACGGGCTGTTTTGCTCTGTTTCCTGTAACCAGTCCCCAGCGGGGCTCTCTGACACGTGTGGGTCTGCACATTCCTCAAGCAGGACCTCGCCCGGCTGCCTGACAGCCACAGCTGTGCCCAGGCCGCGGGCCCCTGAGCGCCGTTTTCAGCTCCAGAGGCCCCTCTGGGGGCAGCTGGAGGGGGCCGTGGCCTGGGAAGGCTTATTTCTGGAACTCCTGTCTTGCTGGGGGTCCCGAGGAGGCCTGAGGATTTGCTGGTGGCTCTGAGGGGAGGGATGAGGATCCGGGGCTCTGGTTTCTGCCTCAGGTTACAGGTGGCCCCCTGCAGACACCCTTCAGGGTGAGTGAGTTTGAACTCTCTGTCTCCAGGGAAACAGCCTTGTAGCCCAGCTGCTTTGCATGTTCTGTTGTGGCCGCAGACCTGTCGTTGCCTGGGTGGCCTGGCGTCTCCTGATGCAAAAGCCTGGGGCAGGGACAGCTGAGGGACCCTAGCTGGGCTGGACGGGGACTGCCGTCCTGGGGAGGTAAGACCAGATGGGTCCAGCACAACCCCCTAAAAACCTTGGAGCCCCTGAGAGCCAAGAGGGCTCAGGGTTAGGCCCAGCTGTTGAGAATGGGGGTGGCCATGTTAGACTACCTGGGTCCAGTCCTGCCTTGGCCTTGGCCGTGAAAACCTCTCAGAGTTTCCATTTTCTTCTCCACGAGAGGGGCACAACCTTAGCACCCGCATCGTGAGTGCTGTGAGCGTTACACGGGACTGTCCATGAGTAGTGTTTTGTATGGTACGAGACAACGCAGCAATTGTCACAGTTTAGGGTGATGGGACCTGGTTGGGACACCTGAGTCCCCCCAACCCCCACCCCCGCCCGCCTCAGCTCTGCCCTTTCCTCTCTGCCTTGATTTCCCATGTCTGTCAAATCGTGGGTGGCCCTGAATGACCTCCCTCCGAGCCATTCTGCCACTGAGAGCTGGTCTTTGACCGAGACAGAGAAGTTTGAGAGGAGTCTGCCAGGGGACCCCATGTGTCTGCAGGCTCTTAGGAAGTATTTTCTGTGTCTCACCTCCTATGACCTGACGAAAGCCAAGGCTGCCATTGCTGTCCCGTTTGTGGATGAGGAGGCAGATCCAGAGGACAGGAGTGGCGAGTCAGGATTTGAACTCGGGGCTTTTGACTTGCTTCTCTTCATTACACCACACAGCGTGTCTTAGACAACAGAAAGACAATAGAAAGAAATATGCTAATCACCAGGAGAACAGTACTGACTAGGTAGGCAGGGTCCTGGTCATCCTTAAGCCATTGGTATTTGCTGGGAAAGAATGGATTCTGAACTGTTTTTCCCCTATTAACGTCTAAAAGTAGCCCAGCAGGGCCCCTGTGAGGAACCTGGGAGGAGGAGATGGATGTTCTGGAATTGTCCACTGACCCTCTCCACTCCCAGGGAATCATGGTGTCAGGATTTGGGGACGATGTTCCGGGGCTGAGCCTCCAGGAAGCAGATGGGGGACAGTCCCAGCAACCCAAGCCTCAATTTGTCATTTCTAAAATAGGGATAAGAGGCCCCGTGTGGGGTTTTGTGGGGATAAATGAGACAATTGGGCACAAGCCTCAGCAGAATGCCCCGCGGGGCGGGGACACGTCATAGGAGGAGTGATCGTGGTTTTATTGTTCCTAATCCTCCTAATGCGGCTGTAACAATGTCCTGTGGCCTGGACCTCTTGCCTGGATTTCTAGGCTGCAGACTCCGGGCAGGGAATCCCAGCAGCTCCAAAAAGCTTTGAAAGGTGGGACAGACAGCTGCTAATTAGGAAAATCTCAAAACAGAAACCCGAAGGAGTCATTTAGCGGTGCATACACCGGAAGTCAAACAATGGCAGAAAGTGAGAAATGATCACCTTAAATGTGGAGCAAAGCGGATCATTGGGCGGGGGGTGGGGGGAGTAAGAGGGGACTGGTAGGGTCATCGGGTCTGTGATAGAAGAATTGGCCTTGGAACTATATGTGGAGCCATGTGTGTTTCCTGTGTGCCTCTCTACAGAGATCCTGTTCTACAAACTTAAGCTGGATTTATGAAAGCAGGGGAGTGGAACCCCACAATCAGGGTAGGGAAGAGGGCACAGGGTCAGAGAGGGGCCAGGTCTACCCTCAATGGGATCTATTATGTTCTTCTCTTGAGTGGTGCACTCGTGGGCGCTGGCTTATAATATTTTTATGCTTCATCATTTACAGATATGTATTTGTTTATACACATACACGCATATATATTCCACTGGACATATCAAATCTTACATGCAAATAAAATTAAATATGAGGGGCGCCTGGGTGGCTCCGTCGGTTAAGCATCTGACTTCAGCTTGGGTCATGATCTTGCCGTTTGTGAGTTAGAGCCCTGCATCAGGCTCTTTGCTGACAGCTCAGAGCCTGGAGGCTGCTTCAGATTTTGTGATTCCCTCTCTCTCTGCCCCTTCCCCACTTACTCATGTGCTCTCGCGCACGCTCTCTCTCTCTCTCAAAAATAAATAAACATTAAAATTTTTTAAAAAGTTAATAGAACCATCTCACAAAGCTCTCGTGGGAAATCAGACTCTCCCTACAGATTCAAGTGTTAGTCTGGCTGGATTTGACCCTGCAGTGGGACTGACGGACGCATGGCGTCTTATTCCGGAGACTTCATCTCCCTCTTTGAAGACATATGACGAGGAGATGATGTGAACACTCCACAATCTCAGATTATCTATGGGAGTTTTTAAAGTCTTGGTGTAATGATTTATGCTTGTGAGTCAGAAAAGCCTGAAATATTTGAGCTGGGAGGGACCTCGGTCGGGTCCCCTGGACCAATCTGCTGCTTTTATGGCTGATGGAAATGCCCCAGCCAAGGTCAACATCAGGCACAAAGGTGGGGAAGACAGTTTGCTCTGCGCTGCCACACCTGTATGACTCTCCCTAGACACCAGTGTGGCGAGGCCCACAGCCTCCTCCTCCAGACAGGGCGCTGGGTGGCCTGTAAAAGCCAGAAAAGAGAGCTCCCATGTGCAGCGACCACACACTTCGCCAAAGGACATGCAGAAGCAGTGCCCACATTCTCCTTTCCCTCGAAACCTGCCTTGGACAGCACCTCCGATTCTTCTGGTTCTTTCTGGGACACGCTTGATATATTTAGAAGTTATCAGAACAACTTACTGCTATGGGTATGGGTACCCTCATTTTTCCATTGGAGAAACAGGTTCAAAGAAGTTGAATGCCTTGCCCCGAAGTGATGGGGCGGGAGTTTCACCCAGAGGACGCACTGAAAAGATGGGAAGCCTTTTTTTTTTTGGCGTGTGTTATGACGCTCTGAACGCAGCCTTCGGTCCTGAGACCCTGCAACCCCGGGCACCCCCAGCCCAGCTGGCGGGGAGGACATGCCCTTGTCAGGGTAGTTGGGTGATTTCTGCCCAGCTGCCAGATCGCAGGAGGCCTTGTCTCCCCCCTTATGATGGAGCGGGGCAGCGGAGTGCTGAGATTTGGGGAATCCATCCCATGCGGGGCCCTGGAGCTTTGAAAGCTCACTTCGATTCCTGGCCACCTTCCTTCTGCCCTGATCGAAGGTGTTTTTTGTGTCTTCTGTCTGCAGAGATCTCTGTCCCGGCCATAGGGTGTCAAAGCGCTGGGTGCCCCGGGACTGAGGTGTCTGATGGTGGCACACAGGGTACGGAGGCAGTGGTCCCGTGCAGCATGTGTGCTCACCTGGGGAGTGGGGACCTGCAGCCGGGTCCCCCTGCTCTGTG
This sequence comes from Helogale parvula, assembly GCA_004023845.1. NCBI lineage: Eukaryota > Metazoa > Chordata > Mammalia > Carnivora > Herpestidae > Helogale > Helogale parvula. Next base: position 120,423 of record PJEM01002945.1, read on the forward strand.
TCCCCTGACCCCATGTGGCTGGCGGTACCTCCCCGTAGGGCAGGGCTTTTGTGAGGACCCGCTGAGATGGAACTGCACGAGTCAGGCGTCTTTCAGAGCCGGGAAACAAGCCCTCACTGTGTGTGCCTGCAGAGAATGTGTGTGCAGCGTTCTCGAACCGACAGCTGCCGTGGAGAGTAAGAGAATGCGACAGCCAGCGGAGCCTCGAATTCCTCCCATCTGAGCCTCTGATTTTACCTCTGGGGAAACTGAGTCCTGGCAAGCAGAAGTGACCAGCCCAGGCCTTTCTCCAGTGCCTCGAGGCCAATGTGGGATCTGAGATGGCGTTGTCTGGTCCCTGGCCAGTACTCTTCCCCCCCAGCACCTTCCCTAAGGTCTGTTTCATCTTCATTCGTGCCTAACACAATGTGGGCTGGTCACGTGATGAAAATGGGGAGGCTTGTCTTGAGGGTCGGGCCCTCCCACTCATCGCCAACGCCTGGAGAGTGTAGGTGGGTCCCCGTTGCCACAGGCTGGGCTCTAATTAAGTCAAGAGTTTTATTTGAGGTCTGCAAAGGGCTGAGCCCCTCCCAAATGACATTTGCTGAAATAATACCGCAGGCTGACTCACTGGGGTGCCTCTTCCCTTGTTGTATCAAAAAGCTGGCTCTTCTGTGATGATGGGAGGTGCTGGTAGTTCCCCAGGCACCTTGACCTTCAACCTGGGCCAGTCTCGGCTTCCTGCCCTTCAGAAGGGGAAGCCAGAATTCCGAGAGCTCTAAAGTGCCTTGAAGTCTGGTTGTTCTCTCATCCAGGAACCATGGCCTCAGAGTGAGTGTCTGGGGACTCAGTCTCTCCCGATGCAATGTGCCACCCTTGGGAGAGGCCAGCTCACTTAAGGGGGTGAGTCCCTGCCTGTCCCCACCAGTGGCTCCCCCTTGCTCTGGGGAGGGAGTCCCAGGCCCCCAGCCTGCCCTGCTGGCATTTCGTGCTTTCTACCACCTGGCTACCTCCTGGTTCTACGAGGCCGCAAACTCATCCTAGTCTTTCCAGCCTCCAGACCTGCATTTCTGCCGTTACCTCCGCCACACTGTGCACCTGCCCCCTGGCTCCTCCCCACTGACACCTGCTACATAGCTCCTCCTCCTAGAAGCCTTCCTCCGGTAGCCCAGTGGGGTTGGTGGTTTGTTTTCCTGTTCCAAGTGCACTTTCCACTCATTTCAGTTTTCGTGTCTGACTCTCTGTTAGGTTGTGACCTCCTTAAGGGCAGGGCTACAGGATTTTTCATTCGCTCATTATTACTATTTCATTAAAAGGCTTTACTGTTTAAAATCAGATCTCACAAACTGTAGGGGTGCAGATATAGCCCCGATGGGCACCCCTGAATGGAGTGGATGCGACAGATCCTGGTGATTGCCAGGACGCAGAGGAGACGTGAGCCAGGGCTGGGGAGAGAAGGGGGGATGCTCATCACCTCCCTTTGTGGCCCTCTTTGTGGCCCTTCTGGAGAGCTGTCCCTTTTCCTGGGCTCTCCGGGACTCAGGTCTGATGTTGTTCCTCTCTGAGGACACTGGGCTTCTCCCACTCAGGCCTTTGCCTACAGACTGTGCCCCGCCCCCCTCAGGGCTTTCCAAGGCTGCGTCTGTTCATCATTGAGATCCCGAGTCCTGGTCACAGGCGGCAGGGACCTGGGGGAGGAGGGGACTTCCTGCCCACGTGGGAGCACCTGTCCTCACGCCCGGCCCCTGCGCCCGGTCCTATCACCCTGTTTCACTGTCTGTCTGACACTTACCACCAACTGAAATGACCTTACATGTCTGCTGTTGGGCCTATCATCCATCTGCTCCGCTAGCACGTCCCCTCCATGAGAACAGGGATTGTTTTCCGTCCCCAGCGCCTGGCCACAGTAGCTGCTCAGTCCGTATTTATGGACTGAAAGAAGGGATGAATGGACGTGTAAACCGAGGAGGGGGAATGGCTGCCACCTGGGGCGCCTTGAGCACTTTAGCATAATAGCTGGTATCTGCTCTGTGCTGGGGATGCTAGCGTTGCTCCAATGCCCTCTACAGTTTCCCCCTCGCATCTCATGACAGCTCAGGGGCCAGGCTCTGATAGACCCATTTTACGGAAAGGTTTAACCACCTGCCCCCAGCTTCTTAGCTGTGGGGTGGAATTTAACTCCTGTGATCTGACCCCACAGATCAGTGGTGTTCACTGGCCTCTGCATGCTCCATGCTGGGGGGAGCACCCTGGGCAGGATGCGGTGAGTCAGACCCAGAACTCGGGCCTCCTCCCCAAGCATCTAGTTCTTTCTCTGCAACCCCCAGTGGCTTTCCCATGGACACGCCGTCCCCCACAGGAAATCGCTTCTGTGTGGCCAGTAGCACATGGGGCACAGCTTTTCCAGAGCCGGGACCCACCTGGGAGCACCCCCGACCACGCTGACCACACCCTTTTCTCAGTGGTTCTGGGGGAACTCTGTCTGCGGCTCTCATGCGAGGTGGAGAACCTGGTGACCACCAGCTGGCGGTTGTAAGTTGGATGGGAGCCAGTTGCGGTTGCCAGGTTAAATTCCTTTATTCCGGACTGGGCAGCAGTGGAGCCTGGCTTATGTAATTTGCCTGTTTATCTGTTTGCTGATTTCAAATTCAACTTTGCCCAGGACTAATCTTAGAACGTGGGTTTTTACAAAAATTCTGTCTTGTGAGGTTTGTCTTGTCCCACTTCCTTCTGGGTAAAAGCACCTGAATGCCTCGGGGGAGGGCAGGTGCTCCCAGCAGTCTTCGCTTATTGATGTGCTCCTTTGGGGAGAGGAGTCTCCCCTCTTCTCCTATAAGTCCCTGCACTTGTCCCCTGTAGGCAGCAGCGGCGTTTGTCACACAGCTCCTAGTTGGAGTCACTATGGTTTGGGAGCCAGAGAGGCACGCGTTTATGGCTGGGAGGTAGCCCTTCCGCTCAGGAAGCCGTGTGGCTTGGGCAGCATTCCTTCAACGTGCTGACATTGACCGAGCTGGACAGGGGAGGAGGGCTCCAGAGGCACATCTGTGCCCTGTGGGTAGGAGGTAGGTGAGGTGGGTGCTTGAAACAGGCTGACCCATCCTGGGGGGCAGTGGGTCAGAGAGAGGGGAGCCCAGGGGCTACGGGAGCCCCAGAAAGGACCCTTTTATTTTGTTGGAGGGCACGGTCTTTGGGGACCTCAACTTTCTTCTCTGTGAGGCGCTCTGCTCTTGACCATGCTGGCTGTGTCTGAGCGTGTGTTGCAAACCAAAACCCCTCACCTGGAGCTAAGAGGCCATTTAGTATGGCCAGTTTAGCCCACAGACCAAGGTGTCCTTGACTTCCTGTGCAGAAGACAGAGCTTTGGTGGAGTTCCTCCCTGAGACGTGGGGCTGGCAGCCTTGACCCGTGGAATCAGACAGACCTGGGCTGGGACCCGGCTTCTGCCACCTGCAGTTTAATCTCGGCAGGTCCCAGCGCCTGCATGGGCCTGGCCCATTCGCCTGTCCACTGGGACTGGTCACACCTTCCCCGCAGAGCTGCCGTCAGGGACATGGAACTCTCCACTCCAAGTGGGTGCTGGGTCCCCATCTCTGGCTCTTCCATTTCCAGCTCCTCTTAGCACTCCCTATTTCCCCGAGGTGCTCCCTGGCTGGGGAGGAGGTTTCGGTGGCAGTGTGGGGCACGTGGAAGGGAGCCAGGCACCTCTGCCTGCCTCTGCCCCGGCCAGCACAGTAGTTGAGTCTGCATGGCCGCTGCTGAGTCAGCCCCTTGGCGCAGGTGTTCTTGGCCGAGGCTGTGCTTTGGCCCGTCCCAGGGTGTGACGGGCTGATGTCAACTCAGCCAAGCCTGTCCCGCTTTGGAAGACCCTTTTTGAAGTGGACAGGGTGCAGACCATATACCTTGATCACTCCTTTCCCTCCCGGCCACCCCTAATGGCCACTGTGACCTTTTATCTTTATAGAATTGACTATGGGAAAAAGTCAAGGTCACCCCACTAGGCCCTCTGGTCTTATCCCAGCTTTGAGCCTTGAGGTCCTCAATACAGTGCAGGGGTGCAGACTGGGTCTGAGTTTAGACTGGGAGCTGCTGGTCACAGACTGGATGAACAGGGTGGCACGGGCTTGGAGCGTGGAGTGACGGTAATTCCCTCCTCCATCGTCTGCTCTGTCTTCCCTTTGATTTTTTCCTTTTATCCTTCTGATTATGCAGTGTTTTCCTAATCACGTGGGCTCCACTTTAGGCCAATGTAGAGGTCTCTGGACCAAGGGCTGCTTATCGGAGCTCCTTAAAAGCCCCCCGTGTGACCCTGCTGCTGGGGGCGGGTTGGCAAAATCACTGGAGTTTTCAGGAGAATGTCTCCACGTGGGGCCAGTCTGGCTCTCCTGTGTGCACGTCCCAAACCATGAGCAGACCGCAGGCACAAGCTAGCAACGGCTTCAGATGGTAGAGACGCCATATTGTTCCCTTATGTTGTTCTGTCTATGGTAATCGGTCCTCATTCTGGTTTTCTCTTTGAAGTCAAGATAAAAAATTCTCCTTTTAAAAGAAATTAATGTTTAAATGGATAAAATTTAAAAAAAAAAAACAACTAATGAGGAAAAATAAGCCCAGGCACTCCTAGATGTGTCCCCAGAATCACGATGTGAGGCACGGGTGGCCGGAGTATGTAAAAACTGTACCCAGGTGGCCTTAGAGGGCCCCTCCAGGCCCCCCGTCCTGATGGATGTAAGGGGCGCTCACCCTGGTGGCTTAACAAAACGGACAGATAGCCCAGACTGTTCGCACCAGGGGAGCCCGGGTTAGCAGATTCAAGGGGTGATTATGCATAAGGGTTTCCCCCTTCTTGCTCTACTCAGTGCCCCCCCCCACAAGCAGCTTGGTTCTCTCAGTTGCAATGGGCCTCCCCCTCTCCTGGGTCATGGCAGGAGCTTGGAAAGCCCCCTGGCCGGCACTTGGGGCTTTTGTTTCCTGGTGACATTGCTGCATGAACCCAGTGAATGCAAAGTCACGGCGATCTGACTCCACAGGACGCCAGCACCCCTGGGTGCTGGCCCTGGGTCCTGACTTCTCAGATGGGGAAGGTCCCTCTCCGCACCCAGTGCTTAAACGATCCAGAAGGGAAATAGACACCAAACTTCAGGCAAACAGACCCCTCCTGGCCCCAGCTCACCTTCCCTGCTTTCGTCTGGTGGCAGCTACCTGTGGCCGCCCTAGGGCTGGCCTGTGACTCTGGGAGGTTCCTGTTGTCTTTTAACTGGGCGGCCCATTCTGGATATCAGGGATTGCAGACTTTTAGCTGAAAGGAATAGTATGGAGTTTTCTAGATTTCCAGACCTGAAGGAATGCTGTGCTGATAGGCGGGGGCGGGGTGAGGTATGTCTCTTGAGCTGATAAGTGGCGCTGGCAAACCTTTTCAGTAAAGGGACAGATAGTAAATGTCTTTGTCATAGGGTCCCTACAGGACTCTTACAATTCCTCAGTTCTTCCATTATATCTAAACGAATGGGAGTAAAACTGCCTACGGACACTGGAATTTGAATTTCCTGTCACTTTTACCTATCACAAAATACTACTCTTTCCTTTCTTTTTTCCTCGACCACTTAAAAACATAAACATTATCCTTCACTGGAGAGCTGTGCTGAAACAGGCAATAGGTCACGGTGTATAGGGCCCTGTTCTAGAAGCTTCTAGAAGTGGGGGGGGGGGTGTTGCAGATTTGAGGAAGCCGCTGTTCTAACCATTTCAGTCCTGAGAACTCTAGTTCTGAAACGGGTCCTGATCTTTTAAACCTGCTGCTTAAAATAAAATAGTTCATTACTTACATCCTGCATTCAGCAAACCTTAAGTCTAGGGATGAAGAGGGGAGGAACCTGGAGGGAGAAAATGTGTCCGGTGTTGGCTGTGGAGCCCTGGGCAAGTGGCTGACCCTCTCTGAGCCTCGCTTCTTCCAAGGTTACAGCTGGCAATAAATCATAGAGCTAGAAGACTGTGTGACTCTTAGGACCTAGCTCTTCCCATGCAATGGCCTTGCAGGGACCAGAGGAGAGATGAAATCTAATTCAGCTCTGTACTTGAGGGGTTAATGTAATCAGCATCTTTCCCCTTGATGGCCAGGCTCTTGCAACTCCTCCATGCTGTGCCTCAGAGTCTCTGGGGGATGAGCATCATTTGAGGGACCTCACAGACTTCCAGCAGCCCGCGGGGGGGTTCCAAGCTGTGGGTTTTCTATAAATATCCTAGGGGGACCCTTGTTGCTCTGCCAGGAGCTCTGTTTTACAAATCCCATCCTGGGAACGGGCATGGGGGGAGGGGGAAGTCTTTAAGTTTTTCTGATTCCCCATGGGTGAGAATATCTGTGGTATCTGAGTCTCTGCAGGGCTAGTGGGGAAGGCTCTAGGAGGTTCTAGAAGACTGGAGTCAGGGTAGCCGCATTTGAAGAATGGAATCGTCAGGGTCTTAGGAAATAAATACTGGCCGTGAGTTCCTAAAAAGTGTTATGCCTTGGTTTCCACTTCTGTAAAATGGAGGCGGGAATGTCACAATTAGTTGCCTTTTGCTTAAGCACGTGCTTGTTGGACGCCTGCCACGGGCCTTGCTCTGAAAGCACAAAGGACGGCTGGGGCTGGTGGGGGTGGGGAACCTGACCTTGGATCGCGGATGCCTCTGGAGGTGAAGCTCAGACACGGGAAACCGTGAAGGGATCAGTGATTCTGTGATTCTGGGGCAGCTGTGATCATGCTCCGAGTGGGGGGAGGTGGGCTGAGCCAGGGGGTCTCGGTGCCCCTGGCACTTGTCTGAAGGTTTAGACAGAGAAGGGAAGACACACGGGCCATGGAAACCTGCCGGTCAGCTGCCCCGTCTGTAACCTGGAACATCCCGCTCTCCCTCTCAGTTGCCCGAGGAAAGTCTGCCTCAGTGGAAGGTGCTGGAAACCCAGCTCCCACCTGTGAGTGGCTGAGAGGTGGGGGTGGGGACAGGGGTGTGGGGGGGAGGGGTCTTGGGCCAGAAAGGAAGATGGAAGCTAGTGTGACCAGCTGTCCCCAGTTTGCCCCGGGACACAGGACTTTCAGGGCGAAAACGGGGAAAGTCCTGGGCAAACCAGGACAATTGGTCACTCTTGGTCAGTCATTCATGCCACTTTGATTGTGGCGCTGGGCGACTGGGTCATGGCTGGGCAGTTTAAGCTCTCCCTTGAGCCTCAGTGTCTGCTCAGAGCCCTTGTGTGTGAGGAATCACACTGTCTGCTGTCCTGCTGTCCCCCAGGTCTGTGGGCGCATGACGGTAAAAACCAACCTACCCCAGAGGCGACCCACCCCTGCAGGTCTCAGAGCCCAGAGCACTTAGTAAATGCTCTAGGGTAAATGGATGGGGACTGAGGGTCTCCATCACACTGGGGCAAATGACTCAGATGCTAATTCATGCTTTGCCACTTCGCACATGCTGTTCCCTATTTCTTGTCCACCTCCTCTGTGACCCATCCCTTGATTCTTCACCGTAAACAGTGCCTCCTACCTCCACGGTGTCTCTCTGGGCTCCCTATCTGGGCTTCTTTGTTTCTGCATCTTTCTTCCATACGCTGTGGTTCCTCAAGGGAAGGTCCCTAGGGTAGTGTTCCTTCTGCTGCCCTTGATGCCTGGAGGCTCTGGAAAGATCTCTTGAAGGGCTGAAATGCACTAAACACAGAGAGAAGAGAGTCATTCATGCCTTGGTGAGGACCTACTGTGTGCCAGGCACTGTCCCAGGAAGCAGGATGGGAGCAGTGGACATGACTGGCAGAGTCTTTGCTCTGATGGAACTGACATTCTAGAAGAATCTAGAATCATCCAGATTCAACAAGCAAGTAGGAACTACACAGACCATAGCAGAAGATTGCATATGCTCTGAAGAAAAGGAATAGAAAAAGGCAAGTCTCTGAGCCCCCGCCAACTGTCCACAGGTGGGGGATGGGTGGAGGCTACAGCTTCCGGGGAGAGGGATGGTTCAGTCCTAGCACATCCTGGCGCCATCCTACAGAGGCAGAAAAAATGTATCTTCCCCTGGATGGTGGCAGCTGTACTGTTCAGTGTGGTCAGCTCAGGGTTGGCGGCCTGTGGGCCATCGGTCCCTTCAAGGAAATCTGTCAAAGCCCGCATTGTGCGAGTTGGGGAGAAAACACATTGTGGAAAGTCAGATGGTGTCTTGTGCCTGGCGTGGGAGCTGAGTGTGTGTCTGCCCCTCTCCTCGGCGTGCGAGTACAAAGGCCCAGGCTCACGTGCTGGGTGGGTGACCTTGCCGGGACAGCAGCAAGAGGGGACGTGGGCTCTGCTAAGGGACTGGTGGCAAGAACCTGGGAGCCCAGGCTTTTCCAGCGGGAAAGGGATCAAACTCGCTTCAACCCAAAGCAGGGAGCGAGTTAAGAGGGCTAAGGAAAGTGACAGCTTGATCGGCTTCCATGGGTTGCACTTGACCATGGAGTATGATCCCCTGGGACTGGCGGGGAGCTCAACCCCAGACACAGGCCCTGCCAGGAGGGAGGAAGCAGCCTCCTCTGTGGGGCCAAAGCACCCTGAGATCCAGGAACACGCTGCACCCCAGAGTCCCCGGGGCATGGCTTCTATCTGCCCCTTGGTGTGGGCAGCCCCTGGTGCTGAGCTCTGGGAAATGCAGGTGGCACCTCTGAGTCCACGCATGCCACTCATGCTTGTTGGTGACACCCTCAAGCTGAGCCCCTAGAGGACAGAGTCACAGAAGTCAGTCCACACGCCAGGTGCCCTTGGCTTCCCACAGACCCATCCTAAACCTGGCGTCTTGAAGTCCTGGCAGGCACAGGCATGTGCTAATTATAATCTGCACGGACTATTAACGATCGACCTTGGGCAGCAGGGAGGTGAAGATTCCTGGGGGGGGACCGTCTCCCGGGTGCTCTGAGGCTCACAGATACAAGGTGGGGGTTGGCAATACGGGGTGCGGACCCTCCTGGGTGGCCCAGTGGCTATCACCTTGCAGCTCTGGAGGGATGGAGATGTTAAACATCCTGGGCTCTGCTAAGAGGACATGAGACAGCCACCGGATTACTTGCTGTGTGACCTTGGGCAGGATATATAGCCACTCTGACTCTTGATTTCTTTATAAAAAGGCAATCGTTCCTACTTAACAGTGGGTGGGAGACCCCAATGAGCTGATGTGATGGAACAGTGCCTGACACCTGGTAGGTATTTAGCAATGTTAGTTCCCAGACCTCTGCTCACTGAGAAATCTGGGAGTGCTTCCTGGAGGCAGTGATGGGTCAGTGTAGCCAGGGAAAGAAGAGCATAAAGGGGAGAAGCCCCAGGGAGAGGAGGTGGAAAGTGGTAGGAGGTGAACAGAAAGGAACTTCAGCTGTCCTGTTAAGCATCTAGGATTTTCTCGGTTGGAGGCAATGGAGTACTGCAGGGTTTAAGTCTGGAAGGTCTTGACCCTGAGCCCTTAAATGCCCTTTTCTCTCAAGAAGAGAGGACTCTGGTCCCTCTGTCTCCGCAAGTCTGGGGAAAGAGACGAAGTACCCTGATGATTGAGGCTCAGGAACCAGCACGGATTTGGCTCTGCAGGGCCTGGGGTCTCCCCAGGGGTCAGTGAGCAGAGCCCCCAGGGCACCCTGCCTCCAGGAACCCCCATCCGGATGAACACGGCTTTCCTTGGGCCATTCATCCACAGCTGGAGTGCCTTTTGTTAACTGAAAGGTGATGTTCAAGTTCTTCTGTGTCGTTTTCTAAGTCAAACCTGAAAACCACTGGAGGGCAGTTTTCTTACCTGGAAAGTAAAGTGTGCTGGGCTTCCTAGTGTGCCCTGTCCTTGGTGATGACACAGGCCATGGGCATCCCTGTGGGTCTGAGAGGCGAGCCCTACTGTGTCCCTGGCTCTGTGCTAAGCCTTGGTGCCATTGTTAGCCTCACTTTACAAACCAGGAAAGCTAGGAACAGAGCCGGCAATAAACTTGCCTCAGGTCACACAGCTAGTAGATGGAGCTGCCAGATTCAGTCCCAGGCTGGCCATACTTTATTATTTTTTATTATGTTTTTTTAAATTTATTATTGAGACAGAGAGAAACAGCATGAATAGGGGAGGGGCAGAGACAGAGGGAGACACAGAATCCAAAGCAGGCTCCAGGCTCTGCACTGTCAGCACAGAACCTGACTCGGGGCTCAAACCTACAAACTGTGAGATCATGACCTGAGGCGAAGTCAGACCCTTAACCGACTGAGCCACCCAGGCACCCCCTGGCTATACTTTGAAGTCTCTATCTTTTCTGGGCAACATAAGGTGACTGCAGGGCTTAATACTCATTTGAACTTATTTTGAAAGTGTAACAGAACAGAGAAACCTCTTCATTTGTTGTTAGAATGTATGTCACTTAAAAGCTCTTTAGTTTCAAAAAACATTGTAACTACCACCTTAAGGAAATGGCAGTTTTAACAATGTACCCATGATTCCACTGCCCTAAGAGAACCCCGGGTCTTTTTCCATATTCCTTCCCATCTTTGTCTTTTCTGACACAGCATTTGCCTACGTTGCCAGCAGGGGTTGGCACACTACGTCCGGCCTGCTGGCCACGTGCCACTTGTTTTTGTAAACAAAGCTGTTGGAACACAGCCCTGCTCAGGGCTTCCTATCACCCGGGACTGTTTTCGCACCACAACTGTGGATCTGAGCAGTTGCCACAGACACCGTATGGCTTGCAAACCCTGAAATCCTCCCCGATCCATTCCAGAAACAGTTTGCCGACCCCTGGTCTAAGATGCACGTGGTGTTACAGCATGCTCTTTTTTTTTCCTTGTTCGAGCAGCATTATGCCCTGGGGGGGACCTGTCACGGTTTTCCTTGTCAATGACCCAGAATCCATGAAATGGAGATTGAAAAATTTTCTCAATCCTTTCCTTTTCTGCTGGACTGGTATAGCACATCATTTGTCTGATTCTATTTTGTTTTTCCCATTTCCACATTTGCTAACATATTATTTCTTTGAAACGTGGATGTAACACCCACTGCCAGCCAGTCCGTTCTAAGCACTTTACCAGTATCACTCACTTTATTGTCAGATCAGCGATAGAAGTTCCTAGGATTGCCCCCATTTTACAGATGAGAAAGTGAAGGCAGGGGAGTTAAATCCTCTTGGCTTGGATCTGAATCTACTAGGAGGCTAGCTCTGGGGGCTTACCAGCTGTTAGGAAGCGTCCAGAAGAAGCAGGCCTTTGTGACGGCGGCGGTGTGGGGGACGCAGTGACTCGCCGGGATGGACCCTGCCCTGCCCAGCCGCCCCACCTCACCCGGCTGTGACCATTCTCTCGCCTTCCTTGTCACACGCCAGGCAACTAGGGCCACGTGACCACAAATCCTGTTTTTTCATGGAAAATGGCTCAGAAAAGAGGGCGGGCCGCCGAAGCCAAAGGCTAAGTGCGGGGCCAAGAAAACGAGGTCTCCCGGTCAGAGGAGTACCGTGTGGGTGGAACAACGGAGAGTAGATCAAGGGCTCTGCTTTGTGGCCACAGGGGCCCGGGGTCTTGCTCAACTGCTAGGTAAGGGGGAAGTTTGCAGATTCTCTAGTCAAACTGGGGAGAACAACAACAAAAATGCAACATGTCAGTCCAGCCAAGTGGGAAGGGTGAAGGGTGACTTGTGACCTCCGCCCCACGGAGTATTCTGGGTCACCTGCAACGAGAAATGCTAATGGTTAACACCACGAGTAGCATGTGCCAGGCTTGGCTTTAATCTTCCCCGCAACAGGGGCCCCTGTGAGACCCGCGGACCTCGTCGGGAGAACGAGTGGGCACAAAACAAGACGTAAGATGCCAAGCTCATGGAGCCCCCCACCGCCCACCTGGAGCCCCCCAGGGCCCACCCGGAACCTCCCCCCGTGGCCCACCTGGAGACCCCGCGGCCCACCCGGAGACCCTGCGGCCCACCCAGAACCCCTCGAGCATTGTCCCAGGGGGGCAGGTTCAAGTTCTTGGTTCACAGAGACAGGCTGAAAAGGTGCATTTAGTGAGTGCTTCCCCAGGACGTGTGAGCTGGTGGACTGCAGAAGGGCTCTGGTTGAGAAACACCTTGACCTTGAGACCTTGGTGGGAGAGAGACCACAGGAGAACACTGGACCCCGTGCCCATCTCCCGGAAGAGTAAAGGGAAACTGAGTTGTCAGGCCACCCAAGGGGACAGGACCGGGTGGTTCTCTTCCTTTCTGTGATCTTCACGCCGACTGACCATGTCTGACGCAGAGCAGGCGTTGAAATGAGGTTTGCCCGCAAAGGCACTGAGCCTTTCCTAGGCTTTGGATTTTTTTTAATGTTTTATATTTTTGAGAGACAGTGAGAGACTGCGCGAGCAGGAGAGGGTCAGAGAAAGAGGGAGACACAGAATTCAAAGATAGACTCAAGACTCTGAGCTAGCTGTCAGCACAGAGCCTGACATGGGGCTCGAACCCACGAACTGCGAGATCATGACCCGAGCAGAAGTCGGACGCTTAACTGACTGAGCCCCCAGGCGCCCCATCCTCGGCTTTGGAGTGGAGGGAAACCAGGCCTGGTGTGGTTCTCACTTAGGACACGAGCTGGGCCCAACCTGAGTCTCTGCCTGCTTACTTGGGGTCCTTGGAGGGCTGCCCTGAGCCATGCACTCGAGAGACCCGCTGGGGAGGCGTCACCAGGTCCTTCGGCAGTAACCTGAAGCCATGCTTGCTTCTCTGGCGCGTCCCCGCCCCAGCCACACTCACCCACGCTCACCGTGGAGGGCTGGGGGCGCCTGGGGCACCTTGTCAGCCTGAGCTGCCGGGGTTCGCCCCCAGCTCGCCGGCCTCTGCTGGCGGTCGGGCGTGATGGGAAATCCTGGTCTGACTCAGAGAGGAACCCACCCCCCCTTCTTTTGCCTGCCTGACTCACTTCCTCATTTTGCAGACCATTTTGTACCACGGCGTGGGTGCTGGAGGCCACGCAGGCCTGGGCTGGTTCCCAGCTCTGTGCCTGGGCAGCACAGGTGGCCCCCCGGGCCTCAGTTTCCCCATCTGTAAAGTGGCGCCGACACCGTCTGCCTCGGTGTTGGTCGGTAATGGACGTCGAGCGCCTGCCCAGTGCCTGGCACACAGCAGGTGGCCCCCCACGTAGGCACTTTTGCTGACATTTCCCCATTCCACAGCAATCTCCTTTGGCATCCGAAGGTCAAGGTCCATGTTGAACCTGACACCCCCTCCCCCCCAGGGCAATTGTCAGTCACAGATGAGCATGGGGTGGGGACAGGGCAGAGCAGACGAGACACCTGTCGCCCACCACAGTGTTGGCCACGGTGCATGGCTGGGTGCTTTGCTGGCTGAGGGCCCGTGAGGACGGGCTTCCAGGACAAGCACTGTTTGGGAGGCTGGAGGCTGCTTGGTCTCTGCAGCTCATCAGATGTCTGCGCGTTCCACCAGTGGTTGAGGAAAGATCTTTGGACTTGAACTCTTGCCCTTGTGATTGAAGGGCAGGTTTCTGATGAGAAGGTTGCCTTAGGTTACGTGACACTTTCTTTATGAGGGACTTCCCAGCATGTGGCCCGAGGTGCCAGGTGCCCAGTCCAGCGTTGCTTTCAGATGGTTGGCTCGATGCTGTCTGACTGCCTGTGGGTCTCTCACTGACCAGAGGATGCCGCTCCCTTGCTCACAGACCCTCACTGGTTCCCTATTGCCTGCAGACGAAAGCCAGCGCACCCCTTTGAAACCTGTGCCGTTCGGGCCCGTGCAGCCCCCGTCTCTGACAACTGCATCCTGCCTCTCTTTAACAAGCCCCATGCCCGTGCGGCCTTGGTCTTGCCCTTCCCCACCTCCCAGCTTCGGCTCACACTGGTCTGTTTGTCATGCTCTCTGCTGCTTTGCATCTTGTCCAGACCCTGCTTATCCTTCACGTCTTCGCCATGGTGTCCCGTTCTCCGTGAACCCCTTCCTGGATCTCCTGGTCAGCATCACTGCTCTGCCCTCCGGGCCTCACAAGCTTCTGGGGTGCCTCTCCACCCGGGCACCCATAACAGCCTCATTTCGAGTTGGTGGGCATGCAGACATGAACTTCATAACCTCCAGGGCACATCTGGATGTTGAAGCCAGATGGTCTTAGATTTGACTCCTTATATCCCGGCTGCTGGCTCTAGGACCGTGGTCAGGCCACGTGACTTCTCCATCACAGCATCCTCATCTATAAAATGGGATGGACTGGTGCCTGGGTGGCTCGGTCAGTTGAGCATCCGACTTCGGCTCAGGTCATGATCTCACAGTTCGTAGGTTCGAGCCCCATGTTGGGCTCTGTGCTGACTGCTAGCTCAGAGCCTGGAGCGTGCTTCAGATTCTGTGTCTCTTCCTCTTTCTGCCCCTCCCTTGTTCACTCTCTGTCTCAAAAATAAATAAATGTAAAAAAAACAAAAGTTAAAAAAATAAAATGGGATGGAATATTGAGACCGACTCTTAAGTGTAAAAAAATATGATGCCTGTAAGCCGGGTTTGGATGCTGGGTGGTGTCCGGCTCTCAGAAGCAGTCGGGCCAAAGTGGCTGGAGGCAGTGGTCTTGCCCTCCCCACCTCCCAGCTTCGGCTGGCTCACACAGACCAGTGTGAGCCAAGGGTCTTCCGATTCCTCCTCGGAATCTGGGAGACCCGGGGTTAAATCCCGGCTATGCATCTTGAGTGACAACAATGCCCAGTTCTGAGATACTAAAGTCAAGTGATTTTGCCTCTCTGAGCCTCAGTTTCCTCATCTTCGCAGTGGGGACGATCATTAAAACCTTCAAAGTTATCTCACGGGTCAGGTGAGGTAATGAATGCCCAGGGAGGGAGGAGCATGCTGACTGTCCTGGTACTCGCTCAGCGAATGGAAGGCACAGGGTCACCGTTTTGAAAAAGACATCAATTGGGGCGCCTGAGTGGCTCAGTCAGTGAAGCGTCAACTTCGGCTCAGGTCATGATCTCACGGCTCGTGAGTTGCAGCCCCGCATCGGGCTCAGCGTTGACAGTGCAGAGCCTGCTTTGGTCCTCTGTCTCCCTCTTTCTCTGCCCCTCCCCAGCTCCTGCTTTCTCTCTCTCTGTCTCAAAAATTTAAAAAAAGAAGAAAAGAAAGAAAAGAAAAAGATCTCAAGTAGTCCTGGAGCTCCCCAGATGTTGGTGCATTACTGATAAGGTGCAGGTTTGGGATCGCTGGAGGGAAGAACTTCCTTCCTGCCCCAGCTTTGTAGCCCCAGGGTAGACTACCTGGAATAGGTAGTGAGCCACCCATCACCAGAGGTATGCAAGAGTCTTGGAGGCCTTTTGATGGGTATATTTTTAAGGAGATTCAGGCAAAGGTGGGTGCTTAAACTATGTCTTTTTGAATGGCCCTCTTAGTTTTCAGATTCTTACTGTTTCTTAAAAAACCCCAGCTCTTTTGAGATATAATTCAGCACATACAGTTCACCCATTTTAAGTATACATTTGGGGCGCCTCAGTTGCTCAGTTGGTTGAGCCTCTGACTTCAGCCCAGGTCATGATCTTGCGGTTCACGAGTTCAAGCCCCACGTCGGGCTCTGTGCTGACAGCATGGAGCCTGGAGCCTGCTTCAGATCCGTGTCTCCCTCTTTCTCTCTCTGTTCCTCCCAGCTCATGCTCTGTCTCTCTCTCTCAAAAATAAATTAAAAAAAATTTTTAAGTATATAATTTAATGCCTTTTAGTACATTCACAGAGTTGTGCAAACATCACCATGATCATTGTTAGAATGTTTTCATTACCCCAAGAAGAAACCCTGCCCAGCCCTGCCCCTCCCCTGGCCCCAGCCCGAGGCAACACCAATCTGCTTTCCATTTCTATAGCTTTGCCTGTTCTGCACATTTTATGTAAATGGAATCATGCCACACGTGGTCCTTTGTGATCTTTCATTTAGCGTTGTGTTCTCGAGGGTCATTTATGTTACAGGATCATCGGCGCTTGTTCCTTTTTTCTTGCTGCATAATATTCTATGGTGTAGACATAACACATTTTACCTATCCCCGCATAGGCTGATGGGACATGTGGTTGTTTCCACTTTTTTGTTTATCGTGAACACTGGTGTGCGAGTTTGTGTGGGCGCATGTGGTCGTTTCTCTTGGGTAGATTCCTAGGGATTGCTGGTCCTCTGGTAGCAATGCGTTCAATCATTTGAGGAGCTGCCAGGCTGTTCCTCAAAGTGGCTGCACCGTTGTACGTTCTCACCAGCAGGAGATGACGGTTCCACTTTTTCCACATCTTCTTCCATACTCTGTTATTGTCTGTCTTCTTGATTCTAAGCATCCTAATGAGTGTGGAGTGGTATCTCATAGCTTTCACTTGCCTGGTGGCTAATGGTGCAGAGCATCTCTTGTGTGCTTATTGGCTATCTGTGCGTACATCTTCTTGGAAGAAATGTCATTCAGGTCCTTTGCCCATTTGATAATGGGGCTTTTATCTTTCTAGGTAGAAGTCCCTTGTCAGATCAATCATTTGCAGATTTTTCTTTCATTCTGTGAGTTTTCTCTTCATTGTCTTGATGGCATCTTTTGAAACATGAAAGTTTATAATTTCAATAAAGTCCAGTTTATCTAAGTTTCCTCTGTTGTTTGTACTTTTGTTGTCACATCTAAGAAGTCAGTGCCTAATCCAAGGCAGGGAAGATTTATGCTTATGTTTTCCTTTAGGAGTTTTATAGTCTAAGGTCGCCTGGGTAGCTCAGTTCGTTAAGCGTCTGACTTCAGCTCAGGTCATGATCTTGTGTTTTGTGAGTTTGAGCCCTGCATCAGGCTCTGTGCTGACAGCTCAGAGCCTGGAGTCTGCTTCAGATTCCGTGTCTCCCTCTCTTTCTCTCTCTCTCTCTCTCTCTCTCATAAATAATAAAATGAATAAACTTTAAAAAATACAAAAAAGTTTTATAGTCTGGCTTCTACGTGTTGGCCTTTGATCTATTTTCTTTGTGTATATGGTGTGAGGTAGGGGTCCAAGTTCTATCTTTTGCATGTGAATATCAAGTTGTCCCAACACCATTTGTTGAAAAGACTTCTCATTGAATTGTCTTGGCCCCTTTGTTGAAATTAACTGTCTGTAGATATGATAGCTAATTGTTTCTTTATCTGTGGGTCAATGTGAAGAAACGCCATAGCTCTGCCACTGAGCAAGATCCTGGGTGCGTCTCTTTCCTTCTCTAAGCCTCAGTCTCCCCATCTATAAAATGGCACAGCTAGATAAGATTCCTAAGAAGTGGTCTGATTGTTACATGCTGAGACTCAGGGAGGTCTCTGCGGAATCTTCCGTTGGCCCCTTGGGGGCTCCCATCATCCTGCGAGCCCAGCCCTGCAGCCTGAGGTCTGGAGCCAGTCTCAAATATGGGGGGAATATCAGTGTCTCCCTGCCCCGGATTGGCCTCATGGGAGCCAGCCCTGCCTTTCCAAGAATGCCGATGTGCTCACTGCTCTTCTCCTCCGCGCCAACTGTGCTCCAGGCCTGAGTATACTGAGCAGATTTATGCTGATGAGACACGGCCTCCACCCTTGAGGGCGCCAGTCTAACGGGAAGGGAGTCCCCTCACCAACAAGCATGGAGCCTGGGGGGGTGTGCTGGCCAGTGCCGCGTTCCAAGGGCCACAGGTGCAAGGGGCAGATGGCAAATCGCGGCTTCGCTGCTAAGGCCATAGTCCTGGCCCAAATGCGAATGCTCACTCTGGGCAGGATCTGAAGAGTGTTAGGTTGAGCTGTGTCCGACAGTCACAGACTTTTGTCCGCCACGTGGTAGCTAGCGGCTGTAACTTTACTGACATCTCTGGCTTTCTAACCAGCCCTCACACCCCAGCCAGGTAGGTACTGACCACCTGTCCATGGGTAAAGTGCGGTGGTTAAGGGGAAGGCCCGGGAGCCACACTGCCCAAGTTTCGATTCCGGCTTTGCATGTTTGGGGGAAAGTTATTCAAGATCTCTGCCTTGTTTCCTTATGGATAAAGTGGGACTATGACCACAGCACCTACCTTGCAGGGCAAAGGCACCACGACCCTGGTCTTGTGAAGCTCTCCAGCCCTTTCAGGTTGGAGTTGCAGGAGGGGACAGTGTAGCAGTTACTCCAGTGCCTGCTGGGCGGTGGCTCATTCTGGCCCCGGTTGTGACACCGTAACCGTGTAATTAGCCTTTTCGACCCAGAACAGAAGATGAAGGTTACAGTCCTGTGCATTTGAATAGAGCGGGGCTTCTGGTCCCCATATAATTCCCGTACTAAGAGAGATTCTGTTAGAGAAAGTCCTGAGGCAAATTGGAGGGGGGCCCTTTCCCTTCGTGAGAACCTTCCGTTTGAAGCTCACCCACCGCAGAGAAGATGGAAGTCAGGTGGCTTCCACTTCACCAGCAGGGAGACTGGGTTTGGGAGCTGGTTGGTGGCAGTCTGCCCTGGAACCGGTGTTTCCCCGATCCCATTCAGGGGGCCCCCCTGCAGGAAGGTGCTGGGGCCCCATGGCCTGCAGGAAGGTGCTGATGCTAGGTTAACCTAGTCTGCTGACATCCCCCTCCCTCTCCCTGCCTTTCTTGGCTTTTTCCTGAACCTGCAGCAGGTGTCCACCAAGAACCAGTAAGGCCAGAGAGATGTTCCTTCTGGCTCTATACTTTTTCCTTTTGGTAAGAAAAGAACTGAGCTAGTAATTATTAAGTACCTACTAAGTGCCAATGGGAGTAAATATTCTTTATCACCTCCAGATTTGCCCCTCTGTTCACAAATATTTGTAGCACCCACTGTGAGTCAGTGTCTGTCCCAGTCGCCTTGATCCAGAGAGCCGTGGTCAAGAGGGGCAAGGCCCAGGCCCAGATGCAAGTTCACGTTCAAACCAGGAAAGGCTGAGAGCTCAGTGCAGTTGGGGACGTAGTTGATTTTCATACCCGGCGCTAGGAGACCCTGTGGCAGCCACTGAGTCGTTGAGTTGTGCGGGCGTCCGGGCCCCTTCAGAATCCAGCCTGTCTGGGAGCTGCAGGAGCACAGAATAGGGACCCCAGGGACCCCTGTTTCACAGCTCAGAGAGCACCTCGCACAGTACGTGCTTCTGGCTCTTGGTTAAAGGCTCTGGGTTTTGTCTTCAGAGAACCGCCAGTTCAAGGAGTCGCTGGCAGGGCCCTTGCAATTAGATCGGGCTCCTCTTGGCTGCGTGTCCCCCTGTCACTCAGCTCCTCACTCCTCTGGCCTTCGGCCCGGGAGCTGAGCCACCCACAGCCTTAAGGGAGGAGGGACTTGGGAAGCGCTCCTCGGATCCTGGGAGCTTAGAAAGGACGTTCCAAGTACAAATGCAAGTCCATCAGGTGGTTGGCCTTTGGGGACTGCAGATTACAACCGCCTTGAGCTATCACGGCCCCCGAGAACAGAAAAGCTACGTTTGGGAAACTGGCGGTGGGAGGGTGTGCGGGTCGGAAGCACCCTCACCCATCGCTGGAGGGAATGGACAGGGGTGTGGCTGCATTGCAGAGCAGTCTGGCGGTTTCCGAAAAAATGTCAAGGCACGCCTACGAGCTGGGCCAGCCACTCAGCTCCTGGGTATCTCTGGGAGAGACATGAAAGCCAACGTGAGCTCTCAAAGTGTTCAGAACAGCGTTATTCCAGAGTAGCCCAGCGCCGAATCCGTGGGCGGACGGAGGGAGCACCTGTGGTCTACGCAAACTATGGGATATTACTCAGCATGGAAAGGAATGAGCCAGGCATATGGGCAACAGCATGGATGTATCTCAGGTTAATTGTCCTGGGGGGAAATATAATAGTTGTGCCCAGTGAAAGAAGCCAGGCCGAAAATAAATAAAGACCTCAGTGCCTCATGCAATGTATGCAAATCCCTCCATAAAATGCAGCGCAGTCTCCAGGGATGGCAGCGCACACTGGGGCAGGGCGTGGGCAGAAGGGAGGGATCAGGAATGGGATCAGGAAGCTTCGGGAGGCATTGCACGTGTTCCTTATCTTGACTGGGGAGATGGTTTTATGGGTGTCTATGTCAAAACCTACAAATCGCACTGTTTAACCATGTTTATTTATCGAGCGTACTCCTAGTGGAGCTGTTAAAGATAAAGGCAGCCCTCATTCCAGCTGGTTAATCAATGAGATGAACCTGACCTTGCCCTCCTCCAGGGAACTCCTGTCTGCACCGACCAATGGGAACAGTAAAATACGAACAGCACCGTCGAGCTGGGACCATCCTGGGTCCACGGCTTACCAGCCATGCCATGCCTTCCAGTGCCCCCATTTTCTTTCTGCAAGATGCACCCAATAATCGTAGCTCCCTCCTAGGTCGGAAGGAGAACATGGGGAGATCCACAGAAAGTGCGTAGGAAACATGCAGTAAACGGCACACAGCCCGTGGGCATCCAAGGAAGGGAGGGTCCATGTCTGGAGAAAGAGGAAGTGGGGAAGCTCTCTACCTCTCAGAGGCTGTAAGTGGATCTTGGAAAGGGGAAGGGGAAGAGTCTGAGGGAGGAAAGGTGTGGAAGGGTGGAGTAGGGAAGGACTTACCGGGCAGAAGTAACCTAGGGGTGGTCAGCACCCAGACTCTAAGCTTCTGGAAACATCTATGCAGTAAGATAGGACTAGGATTAGGCAGGAGCTCCATCCTCGGGGGTCCCAAGGAGCACCGGCTTCATCCTCCAGTCCGGGGTTTCTCAAACTGGGGTCTGCAGAAGATCTTTCTGGAGACTGATGAGGGTTTGAGGAGTTGGTGGGGGTTCGGAGCCAAGGGCCAAGAAAGAATTCTTGAAGACGTCTTTGGTGCAAAAAGGCAATTTTATTAAAGCATGGGGACAGGACCCATGGGCAGAGAGAGCTGCTCTGGGGTTGTGAGGAGTGGCTGGCTATATACTATGGAGTATGGGTGGCGGTGGAGGGGTGGGAGGTAAAGAGATTTTCTTACAGGGATTTCCATATGGGAAGGAAGGCTCACAGATGTAGGGGGGAGGCTCAGCTCTTGTCAGGCTAAGGTTGACTTTCCCTCTAGCCAAGCATTATCATTAAGACAGTAGGGTGTCCTGGAGATTAGGTTATTAATAAAATTGCCCTTTTCTCCAAATATTACTAAGATATTTGTAAACTCTGGAGAGTCTTATCAGCGTAGCCATTTGATTTCTGTCTTTTCCTTTGCCCTTGGGCGCCGAGAGTCCCTGAGGAATGTCACACGGATCCCGCTGAGGGTGGGGGGTGGTTTGCAGGGGTGTGAGGTTGCCTTATGCTCCCTCATCAGAGACCGCAAGTTCTCCTAGACGGTCTACAATTTCTGTCTAATAAAAACAAATACAACGTTAAAAAACAAACCTGCCTATGTTGGTGCAGTGCTTTCGAATTGAAAGATATCTTCATCTAAGTGGAAAGCCCTCGTTAAGTCAGCGTTGCTCAGAGTGGGTTCTGAGAGCATCTTACATGCAGCTGTGGTTTTCTTGAACGAGGTTTGCTCACATGCTATTGCATTAGGCAATGACAGGAGGTGTGTGGCAATGTGTGCGGGGTCGCGGTGGCCCAGCCTGCTCCCGTGGGCTGCGGGGTTGATGGACCAGAAAGTCCAGGGAGAGGGCGCTGGTTCTGTGGGAGGTGAGGAAGGTCGGGCCAGAAGGCCAGGCAGGTCTGGTGGGTTCAGGTATGGGTCGCTTGGGAAGGGAGGTCTGGGCAGGGGCAGGGGCAGGGACAGAGGGCTGACATCCCATCCTGGCCTCCACTCCGTTGGGCCACATCATCTCAGGGAGGTGCCTTGGGGGTGGGGGTGGCACCTGGGGCTGGCCTTGTCTGGGGCCACATGGAGCACGGTCCTCCTAGCCCAGGGCCTGGGGAATGTCATCTACTAGACACTTGGGAGTGTGGGTGGGGTTTTCATTGCCCAGGCGTGAGGTTGAGTCATGACCCTTGGTGTAAACACCCAACACAGACCTAAGGCTCTCTTTTGGAATCAGAGGCCAGCAGGACTGAGTTGACTGGCCTGCACACCCTCGTGCCTGTGGTCTGAGCCCTGGTGTCCCAGCCGGGTCCCACCAGGTTCGACTCTGACGCCCTGCCCCCAGCACTCTCTGGCCAGTCTCTGCCTCCGTGACCTCTGACCACCCCGCCCACACTGCCAACAGCTGTCTTGACCCTGGGGGTGGGGTGCCTCTAGGGATCCTTCTCGAGATCCCTATACCTACAGAGGCCTCTGATTGGCTGTCCTCCCAGCAGCCAGAGCCAAGGACACCTGTGCCCTGGGAGCTCTGTCCCCACACCTTGGAGCCGCCTGCCCTGCCCCAGGGATTCCTTCCGCCCTCCCCGCCCCCATTCTTTTAGGTGCCCTGTGCATTCTCTCCCCTCCCAGATATTTATGTTTGACCTTTGATCCTGCTTGCCAGGGTTAGCATTCCATGGGTAGAAATCTTGGTGTTCTCCGCGCTCTGCCTTTTGATGGAGAGCTTGGTTTTAGTCAAGTTAGAGCGATGGGAAACGCTGATTTACAGTCGGAGGGTCTGGGGCAGACGCAGGGCCAGAGAACGGCCGGTTTTCACTGCCGATACCATTTATCCGTGATGGAGGGCTGTTTGAAAATCCCTCTTTTCCAGCCCTTGTGGTGAAGCCATGGCTGGCCCATCCCCTCCGTGGCTGGAACTGTGAGGCAGCCCCTTCGGCCGTCCGGGGTTTTCTGTGCAAGAGTTTGCAAGGCGGTGGGCAGAGGCTGGGCTGAGCGCCCTGCTGGCTGCGTGGCTGCTGCCATCCCCTGACCTCTCTGAGCCTGTGCCTACCTCTGTGACCCGATAAAGCCCAGTGGTGGTTCTGGATCTGGACTCAGCCACCTTCAAGGGATGTTAAAAGATCAGCCACGATGGTGTGAGAGCTCTGTCCCTGCTTCTCCCATGTCGCTGTCAGGATCACCTTCTGCAAATGCCACGCAGGAGAGAATGCCCCGGGGGCACCCCAGCGCTCACTCCAGAGGATTCCCTGATGGCCCCACCACAGCGTGGCCTGCTGTGTGTAAACAAAAGAGTGTGCTCCCAGAATCCACTTGGATTTAAATTAAATCCAGCTGCCTGCTGGTTCCTGAAATTCCATCTGCATGTGTGAGTCGTGGGGACTCACGTGGGGAAGAGTGAGGGTGGAAACCACGGCAGGGCAGGGATGAGTCACGGGGGAGCGCCCCGTTCCCTGGGCTCTGGGTCAGCGGGGAAGGGGGGGGGAGGAACTGGCCGGGCTGGCGGGGCAGGCACACCCACTGTCACTGTGTAAGGGGCCTGGCCACGGAGGGCGGAGTTAACCCAGGTCTGCGTCCAGAAGCCTCTGGGTTCCAGGACAAATACCTGTGACCAGCCACTTAGCCCTGCAGTGGACTCCCAGGAACTCAGATGTTCATCAAAGATGATCCGAAGAGGGGGGGCTGCCTCGGGCTCCCCACACTGCATGGGCAGCCCCCAGTGAGGTTTGGGAGTGCACGGGCAGGGGTGTGGAAGCTGGGGGGAGCTGTGGTCTTTAAGAGCAAAAGCTTTGGGGACACCTGAGTGGCTTGGTTAGTTAAGCATCCCACTCCTTTTCTTTTTTAAATTTTTTTAAATGTTTATTTACTTTTGAGAGACAGAGACACAGTGCGAGTGGAGGAGGGTCAGAGAGAGAGAGAGACTCAGAATCTGAAGCAGGCTCCAGGCTCTGAGCTGTCAGCACAGAGCCCGACACAGGGCTCGAACCCACGAACCATGAGATCGTGACTTGAGCCAAAGATGGAAGCCCAGCCGACTGAGACCCCAGGCGCCCCAAGCATCTCCCTCCTGACATGGGCTCAGGTCATGATCTTGCAGTCGTGAGATTGAGCCCTGCGTCGGAGCTCTGTGCTGAGCACAGAGCCTGCTTGGGATTCTCTCTTTCCCTCTTCCAAATTAAATAAACATTAAAAAAAAAGAGAGAGAGAGAGGGCACAGGCTTTGGATTTAGGTGATCATGAGTTCAAGTCCTATCCCTCTGACTTCGGGCTATGTTCTCAGTGTCATCGATTGTCAGTTTCCTTGGCAACAATGTATGGATAATAACAAATCTCTTGGTGGATCTTTGTTGAATAAGTGAGATCATAGCTATAAGCTCTTCATCCTAGAGCTGGGCACACACACAATGCCAGGTACATGCTGGCTCTTACGATTATCATCATTAATCCTGCATCAGTCACTTGGGGCAGGCTGTTTGCCTTTCTGAGTCTATTTCCATCTCTTTTATTATTTTTATTTATTTTTTTAATGTTAATTTTAGTTTTGAGAGAGAGAGAGAGACAGAGCATGAGAAGGGGAGGGGCAGAGAGAGAGGGAGTCAGAGAATCTGGAGCAGGCTCCAGGCTCTGAGCTGTCAGCACAGAGTCCGATGTGGGGCTTGAACCCATGAACCGAGACATCATGGCCTGAGCTAAGTCGGAAGCTTAACTGACTGAGCCACACAGGCACCCCTAACGTTTTTTTTTTTTTAATGTTTATTCATTTTTGAGAGACAGAGAGACAGATCATGAACAGGGGACGGGCAGAGATATAGAAAACCACAGAATCCAAAGCAGGCTCCAGGCTCTGAGCTGTCAGCACAAAGGCCGATGCAGGGCTTGAACCCATGAACCATAAGATCATGACCTGAACTGAAGTCGGATGCTCAACCAACTGAGCCACCCAAACACCCCTTTAAACTGTTCTTTAAAGTTTATTTATTTATTTGGAGAGAGAGAGGGAGTGGGGGAGGAGCAGAGGGAGAGGGAGAGAGAATCCCAAGCAGGCTCTGCACTGTTAGCACAGAGCCTGACGTGGGGCTCGATCCCGCAAACCCTGACATCATGACCTGAGCTGAGGTCGGACGCTTAGCCGGCTGAGCGGCCCAGCGCCCCTCACTGCACCCTTACTGATGACGTTTCTGCCCCTCACTTTGCCCTCAGCCTCCCCTTGACACTCGAGTTAAGCTCTCCCCTTTCGATCCTGATCAAGCCTGCGAATCTTGCCAACCTCCGTCAACATGTTGGTCTCACAGACATAGATGGCTTTTGACCCTTGCTCTGTATGAGCACATGGTCCGTCTTGATTCGGGTTTTCCTCTGTCCTGGCCGGCCTTGTCTGTCGTCAAGGCAAAAATGCCACTTCTCTTCCCGCTGTCATTTGTGATAACCACACAGGATGCTGGAAACCAAGGCAGTTTGATTTCTCTCTCTGCCGGCAGACCGCAAGGAGCCCGGTCCTCTTGCCCGGCTCTCGCTGGTTCCTCAGGGACAGCCCAGAACCACCCCTGGTGGCCCAGTCTCTGGCCACCTGTAGCCACACCCAAGGGCTGCTTCTTGGACTTGGAAATGGAAACAGCATTTTTTTTTTAACCCTGAGCACATTTTCTTTCTTTCCTCCTTCCTTCCTTCCTTCCCTCTCTTTCTTTTATTTCTTTCATCCACTCTCTTTTTCTCTTTCTTTTCTTCTTTCTTTCCTTTCTCTCTTTTTTCTTTTCTTCTTCCTTCCTCTCTTTTTCTCTGTTTCTTTCTTTGTTTCTTTTCTTCTTTCCTTCCTTCTCCTCTTTCTCTTTCTTTCTTTTTCCAAAATGTTTGGAAAATACATAGTTTATTTTTTAAAACAATTTTAAGTTTATTTATTTATTTTGTATGAGAGAGAGAGAGCAGGAGAGAGGTGGAGAGAGACAGAGAGAGAGACAGAGAGAGAGAAAGAATCTTAGCAGGCCCTACACTGGCAGCACAGAGCCGGACGCAGGTCTCAAACTCACAACTGCTGTGACAAACTCACAACCCGTGACCTGAGCTGAAGTCAGGAGCCAGACACTTAACTGACTGAGCCACCCACGCGCCCCTCCATGGTCCCAGTTTTTAATACTACATCCATTCAGCCAGTCCAAGGACAAACAAACAAACTTGCCAAGGCTGAGATCTCTCCCCCGGGGAGGCCTGCCTGCGTGCTCGCTCCCACGTCCTTCCCTGATCGTCCGTGGCCTCCCGAAGCCGTCCCTGTCTGCACTGCCCCCCAGCCTCTATCCCCCTGCCCCCCACGGTGCTTCCCCTGTCTACCCTTCCTGGCCAGGGTCACCTGTCCGAAGCCCAGAATAGTTGCATCACCCCCACCTGCACACTTGCTGGCTCCCTGTTGTCCCCAGGGCCCAGGACCTGTTTCCAGAGGCTCTGATCTGGCCCTTTCAGCCCCGCCCCCCCAGCCCCCCTCCATCCAGTCTCCTCCTCCTGGTTCCCATGCTCAGCCTCACCGTCCCCCAGCGTCAGGAGCCTCCCACTGCCCACAGCAGCAACACCTTCCTCTCAGCCCGCCTGCTCCAGGCCAGGTGACAAGCCTTCTTTTGTGGCCCTGTGGTGCTCTCTCTCAAAGCTCAGGTGGGTCTGCGCCCCCTCCCACCCCCTGCCTCCCCGGGCCACACCTCTGCCCCTGGCCTCCACAGGCAGGTTCCCTGGCAGCTTTTGGAGAGGGAACGCCCTCCTGGTCCTTACATCAGTTGTGGGTGGGCTTTCCTTGAACTGCCCCTTTGATTTCTAACTTGAAACTCAACCACATAACAAAACCGGTGGCTCTCCTTCCTACCCGCTGCGAGAAGGCGCCGCGCAGGCTGCCTCCCCCAGGTCCGGGTCTGAGAGGCAATGTAGGGGCCAAGGTCTCGGATGGGTAACTGTATGTAGACTTACTGCTTCGAACCTCTACCTGAGTCGGGTTCCCTGGATTAGGCACGAGGCAAAGCCCCACGAAGCCCCCTCTCGCGTTAGCAGCGCGGATAACGTGGTCACGCCTATGTTCAGGCTGCACAGAAGTTGTACAGATTAATGTATTAATAAAGAGGCCTGTGCATGCGTGTGCACGTGTGTGTATTTCACTGATTCAGTTCAGTCTTTTAAAAATTTTTTTAAATGTTTTATTTATGTTAGAGAGAGAGAGAGAGAGACAAGGAGCACGAGTCGGGGAGGGGCAGAGAGAGAGGGGGAGAGAGGATCCCAGGCAGACTCCATCCACACTGTCAGTGCAGCTGGACGTGGGGCTCGAACTCACCAACCAGGACATCATGACCTGAGCCAAAGCCTGACGCTCAACCGACTGAGCCGCCCAGGCCTCCCTCCCACCCATTCAGTCTTTTAATAAGTATGTTTTAAGGCGATCACTTTCCTTTGTGATTCTTTGCATTTTCTGGTTGGCATTTAAAGCCTTTATTCAGAGAGTGCCCACAGAGGAAGTCAGGAGCTGCCCCAAGGCCCTCAAAGTCTCCACCCCGGCCCCTCGGCCACCCCCCGGCCTGTGCAGCCTGCAGCTTCCTGAGACAGGCCTCGCTGGGGGCCTGTGCTTAATCCCTGTGCATGTGGCTGAATGGGCCCCTGTCTCTTGAACTCTGCCTGCAACCTCCCCAGGGCCAGCTTAGCGAGGTCCCTCAGCAGAGGCTGATCGGTGGTCCCAGCCCCCACCCCACCCCACCCCACCCCACCCCCGGCCCTGCCCCAGCCCGCTGGGCCCCAAGCGTTCCATTTAGGGTATCTCCGGGTCTCACAGGCCCTGGCATTGCCAGCCAGAAGGGTTCTCCCAAGCCTCACGGAGACTCCGCAGAGACTCATCTCTGCCCCTCCCCTCCCTCCCTTCGTAAAGTTACGTAAAAGCTGAGCTCTTGGAAGCCAATCAAGTCCCACACTAGACGAGAGATTAAAGTCACAATGAATCAATTTAAAAGCCCGCACCTTCCCAGGTGCTTTACAAACGAAGCGTTCAAAGACAGGGAGTGGTTTCAGGGAACTTATTAAAGGGTTAGAAAAAAATCAAAACAGCTCTGAAACGAGATCAACAGGATGGGAGACTGAGCTCTGAGCTGCGGGCCCCAGTCCCGCTCCTGGAAGGCATCCCCCAGCGGTGGGGGCCTCGGTCTCCAGCAGCTGAGCCCACCCATGGTGGTGGGGGCGGTGCTCCAAGCCTGGGGGCCCGATTGTTGAACCACGGACTGATGATCGAGAAGAGAGGGCCAACACACTTCAGCCCATGTCAAGAAACTGTATTCCAGTTTAAAGTGGCGCTTGCTCTTTCTAGAAAGTTCTAGAAAAATGCCTCCTAAGGAAAATTAAGGATACAGAAACTTCCAGCTGCGTGTTTCCACCATCCATGGGCAAAGTGTCCTTAGTCAAGTGGCCTCTGACAATGCCGTGCCTGGAAAAAAGAGGTCTGAGGTCCGTGGGATGTGGCTCTATCCACTTCAGCCCACACCGCTGTCACATGACGTGTCATGGCAAGACTGCTCGACCTTTCCCGGTGAGCATCGTGTTTTGTGGTTCCATTTGCTGTTAGAGGTTGTAGAGAGAGAGTCGTGACTTCTTTTTTTTTTTAATTTATTTTAATGTTTACTTATTATTGAGACAGAGTGAAACAGAGCATGAGTAGGGGAGGGGCAGAGAGAGAGGGAGACACAGAACCTGAAGCAGGCTCCAAGCTCTGAGCTGTCAGCACAGAGCCTGATGCGGGGCCTGAACTCACTGTGAGATCATGACCTGAGCTGAAGTCGGACGCTTCACTGACTGAGCCACCGAGGCGCCCTGAAAGTCGTGACTTCTAAAAATACAATTTTGCCTAATTTGGGGGTATCATAATGTCATCAGAATCCTCCATCATAAATTCATTTTAAGCCTATCTTTCATCAGCTGCGTGATACCCTGAAATGCAGCGCACCGTGCTGTCCTCCACCAGCCCCCCATTATTGGGCCTTTGGGTCGTTTCTGGCTTTGCCCTGTTTGCCACTTCAACTAATGCTATGTTCAGGTTTGGGTGCGTCACACTTTACACCGATGCTGGGCTATTTCAACATCGTGCGAGGCGCTGTGGGAACTCGAGGCTAAGCCGCACACAATCGCCTCACGGAAGACGCAGATATAAATAACTTTAATCCAAAGTAGGTGAGAGTTGCCATCAGCAGGCAGCTAGAACTGGAATCTAGAAGAGTCTTGCCTGGGCTGCCGGAGATTCTAAGAAAGTTCCATGCGAAAATCTGAGCCTCTGCGTCTGCAGCCAGGAGGTCAGGGTAAGGGAGCCGAGGGCTGATTTCGCCTGGAGATCCTGGCCAGCAGGTGGGCGTCGCCTACGGGGGTAGAGCAGGTGCAGATCATGCCACATGCAAAGACAGGGAATTGTCAGTGGCTGCCGCAAGGTAGGTGGCCTCTGGCTCCGTGGCAAGGCCAGTGAGGTCTGCCGTGGACCCAGTTTGGGGGCGAAGCCGCGACCGGGCCCCTGGCTGCTGTGGGCACCCCCAGCCCTGGGATCCTGAGATTCAGGTGTGGTTTGGGGCTGGTGTCAGCATGGCCCATGCCGAGCACTGTGTTTCTTCGGCTGAGGTTTCTTGATCCATTTGGATCAAGGTTCACTATCCATCACGCACATCTCAGACTGTGTATGTGTTTTAGGGGTCCCCTTTTGGAGGGGCTTCAATCCACAGAGACAGAAGAGAATTTCCCCTGAGTCTCCGGGTAGGTGAGAGGCAGGCAGAGGAGTTGAGAGGCCAGCCCCGCCCCTCCCCCACTCTCCCTGCTCGGCCACAGCAGAGACCTGTCTTTCTCCCTGGGTGACGGCCACAGTCGCCCCCAGCTGTGTGGCCAGGTGGACGTGCTGGCAGGGGCACTGGTGCTGTGTGGGCCTGTCCCCAGCGTTGGTTCCCCGCCCGCCCCCTGCTCTCTCGCCTGCCCGCTGGGTCTCACCTGCTCCTGCCTTCAGCCCCCGCAGGTGTCATGACTCAGCAGCCCCAGGAGGGCTTCGACAGGAGCGTGGAGGACGCCCGGGAGTGGATGAGGGCCGTGCAGGAGCGGCTGCAGGTCAACGACAACACCCAGGGGCCCCGCACAGCCCTGGAGGCCAGGCTGCGGGAGACTGAGGTATGTATGCAGCGGCGCGTCCCTGCCTCTCGGGCCTCAGGCTTCCTGACTGCTAAACGGCAGAGATGACTAGACCGGGGTATCTCAAACTCAAACTCTGATATGTCTGAGTCTCCTGGGGGTTGGGTTTAAGTGTAGATTCTGATCTTGG
Source organism: Helogale parvula (assembly GCA_004023845.1). Lineage (NCBI taxonomy): Eukaryota > Metazoa > Chordata > Mammalia > Carnivora > Herpestidae > Helogale > Helogale parvula. The sequence continues at coordinate 150,344 of PJEM01002945.1, forward strand.
GGTCAGGGTGGGCTCCGGCTCGGGCATTTCTAATGCTCAGGGGGCCCGGAGGGGCATTCTGGTTGTCCTGTCCTGGCAGAGGCACCTTACGGCCGCGTGGGTCCCCCGCCCAGTCCTTCCTGTCACTTCCCTGCTTCTCCGTGTCGAAGGTCGCTGCCAGGTCTGGGTGGGCCCAAATCAGCCTTCAGGAGGGTGGGGAAAGGGCTCTGCCCAGTGACCCATCAGCTTCTCTCAGGCCGGGGTTTGGCCTTGCTCCCCTCTGGCATGAGGCATAGCTCAGGGCGTGTGGCACTGCGCCCACCGGCAGTGCTGGTGTCCAGTGCCCATCCCCGCATTCCAGTGCCCCTATCCAAGGGCACCTGCTCCGGGCCAGGGGGCCAGGGGGCCAGGGGGCGGAGCCTGGGATATAGTTTCCATGCTGTTGCGAAAGTGCTGTGTGACCTCAGCCAAGTCCCTGTTCCTCTCTGGGCTCCCTTGTGTCAGGCCTCAGACCCTGACCTCCTGACCTCCAGACCTCCAGGGGACTGTCCCTGGTCTCTGCCCTCAGGATGCCCCCGACACGGCCCCTGCCCACACACCTTAAGTAGGCGGGCTGTCCTGCCCCGGGAGGTAGGCGTGGGGGGGGCCTGTGTCCCCCAGCATAAAAGGCTGCCTAACTCCCGGCACAAAACTGGAGCTCTCACCATCCTGGGCCACTCGTCCTTCTGTGACAACCAACGACAAGTGCTTGATGGGGCTGGTCAGAGGGCCCCACCAAGTGACCGTCATGGCAGGAAAGGGGGGACCACTTTAAGTCACATGGCCAGAGGATTGGGTGGTGGAGTGAGCAGAGGACCCAGGACTCTTTGAGCCGGCCTGGGGCGTCAGGCCTCTGGGGACAAATGACTTTATTGCTGAAGCTTAAATACAGATGAGGTAGCCAGGTTGGGGGCTGGGGGGGGGGGTCCCGGCAGAGGGGACAGCAGAGGAGAGCCCCAGCAGGTGGATACGGCCCGAGGCATGTGCTCAGCCCCAGCAGGCAGGCACTGTGGCAGCACCAGCCATCAGACAGGAGCAGGGGACGGGGCCAGGAGAGGCGGTCAGGGGTCAGTGTGACAGCCCAGAGCACATGAGCCAGCGGGCTTGGTTGCCTTTGCTGTGACAGGAGGTGGCAGACTGGAGACTTGGAAGGGAGGTCAGGGATTAAAGGAGAGGAGCTGGCGGCCCAGACTCCCTTCCCTCGTTGGACTCGGCCTTTGCCATGGTCAGCATTGTCACTGTCACCAGTAGGCATTTATCAAATGACTGATCCTCACGGATAAGACAGAGGGGACCTGACATTCATTCAGCAACCATCACGTGCTCAGGGCTGCACTGTCGGCTTTCAGGTTGAATTTCTTAAAAGCCCTTTGAATGTGATTTTATTATCCCCACTTTTCAACGATAGAATGTGATTCCTAGGCACTAGGAACTGATCTTGTCAGACTTGAACCCAGGGCCGAGTCCAGACCATCCCTGGCCACACCCCCCTGCCCCTCCCCACCCCATGCGGAGGCCTGGGGCAGTGGAGACAGCGAGGTGCACCTTACGCTAGGGCTCACAGCATAAAGGGGAACAGGGAATTAGACACACAATCCAGGCCGCATCAGGGTCTCATGATGTTACTGATATTACCTCCTCCCCTAAAACCTTCCATGGCTCCCCATGGCTCACCAAACTGAAACCAAACTTCACCTGGCCTCAAAGTCTGCCACTGTCTACACCAACCTGTCTTCCAGCCTCAGCTGCCCCTGCCCATCCACCTACCAAGCACATACCCCCTCCGGTTGGCAGACGGCCTAGATTTCCTGTCCGCAGGCCTCTGTCCTATGCTGTTGCCTCTACTTGGGATGCTTTTTAGTTTGCGCACGCATTTGTGTGTGTGTGTGTCTGTGTGTGTGTGTGCATGCATGTGTGCTTGTGATGAAACCCGCTGCCCCCACGCCGTGGCCCCAGCTCCTGGAACCCCACAGCTCTGTGTAATCCCTTTGAACCTTGTACCCTTATACTGGCAGGAAGCTACCCTCTGGCGGTGGGTCAGGCTTAACCCGAGGCAAGAGCGGTCCTTAGGAACAGCCCTTGGCCAGGCCAGAGTGGAAGTGGGAGGGGAGCACGCCCCCCGACCGAGCCCTCAGGGACTGGACTTGGCATCCAGGGGCTCCATCTCTGGCTCTCCCACAGGCTCAGCCTTGCTCTTTTCTGGGCTTTGACATTTCAAAACCCGTTTCGCAACAAGAAAGAAAACATTTTACTCCTGCCATCTGGTGAAGGGAGCAACTGGTGACTTTTCCCCCAGGTCCCAGCGTCGCATCCCCTTGCCCGCTGGTTTCCAGCCTCGCAGCCCTGCACTTGGGCCCCGCCACAGCCAGGCTGCTTCCTAACTGGCCCCGGGCCCCTCTGTGATCAGACATAGGCTCCATTTCCTTGGACTTGGCCTCCAGACACAGTGCGCTTTTCTGCCTTTGCTCAAGCCCCATGTCGAGTGCTTGCACATCGCTAAGGCTCGGTGCCCACACCGCCTACTCGCAGCCTCCTTGGACTTCCCTGCGCCCCTCACTGGCGCTCCGGTCATTACTTTGTGGTGTTTGTGGCTGTTATGGTCATGCGTGCGCTTCTCTGCGACCCCACCACAGCTGCACGCACTGGCTATGTTTGTTCCTCCTGGACCCCAGTGCCCAACACAGTACTCAGCATAGTACCGAGAATAGTACTCAGTAGTGTCCCTAGCACTGGACCCAGCATAGGACCCAGCACAGTGCCCAGCATAGTACCAAGAATAGTACCCAGTATAGTACCTAGCATAGGAGCCAGCTCACCTTAGCACCTCACCCAATACCAAGCATAGTACCTAGCACAGTGTCCCACTCAATACCCAGCACAGTACTGCAATAGTACCCAACATAGTACTGAGCATAGTACCTAGCACAGTGCCTACCTGGTCTTGGCTACATTGATGGAGAAACCTCCCCAACCCCCTCCCTCCAACTTTGCTGATCTATCTCTTCTTCTTTCCCCAAAGTTTTCCCTCCATCCAACCCTCATCTGGCTGTTGCTCTCATTGGCTCCTTCCCATCCACCCTTCCCCGGCCGGCCAGTCCCTCTTGCCAAGCACTTCTGGGTCCTGCTGGTGATCAGCTCTAAAGGACCCGCACACCAGTCGAAGAGCGTAATCATGACAGCATGGAAGAAAGGTGGAAACTACTTCTTGAAAGCCGGACTCACCAGCTCAGCCACAGCCTCTGGCCTCCTGGCCCCCGGCCTCCAGCAAACACCCCGTTGGTTGATATATCAGTTTGGGGGCAGATGTTTCTGCTGGGGGCCAGGTGGGGCTTGCCGTCCTGCCTTTGGGACTGGCTGCCTCTCCTCTCTCTGGGAGAGAAGCAGCAGGAGTCGAGCGTCTGCCGTGGCTCCCCAGTCTGGCCAGCCCCTCTCTGAGCAGGAGTCAGGAGAGCAAAGGTCCAGAGGCCTGGGGGAGGTCACACAATCAGGAAGCGAGCCTTTGGGAGAGGGGCCATTGTCCTCAAGGGGACTTTCCAGGCCTGGCAGTTCCCCCTTGGCTCAGGCAGAGAAAACGCGTTTGACTTCTTCCCCAAGGCCGTGGGCTCCCTAGGTTCTGGATTCTTCTGACTGAGCCTTCTTTGGACAGACAGCAGGTAGAAGGAGGCCTCTGAGGCTGCAGGGACCAGCCCTGTGACCCCAGGGTTTCTGTGGGCTCCGAGCACCCTTGTCTGTAAACTGCGATCACTGAGACATGTGGTTGCTAGCTTGGGGGGAGGGGTGGGCCTGCTGCCTGCTCCTGAGCGCTGGGTGTCAGAAACATCAGATCCTTAAACTAAATCTCACAGGGTGGCAAGAAATTCCTCCTCAGTCACCCTGGGGGGCTCTTGCTCCTGAGTGGGGTGAAATGTTCCGTGCAGGGGGTGGGTAATCTTGCTCAGCCCAGAATGTTCCGCAGTGGCCCTCGGACCTCTGGTGCACACTCATCACTATAGTACCTTTGTCTTCCACATTGCTGCTTGCTCCTGAGTGGGACTTGGGGTCTCGGCCATGATCCTGTGGGGTCCCGCTACATCCCTCCACTCAGCCGGGCTCCAACAACAAACAAAATGTTTTTCCCTTTCTTGGGGTACCTCCCCGCTCTCCACCTGCCCCCTCCCGCCTCCGACACACACTCATAGACCCCAGAGAGCTTGTGGAAGGAACTTGTTTAGTTTCACGCTGTGATAACACAGGCAGGAGGGGACGTCCCTCCGTACCATTGTCACCACCGTCATCGCTAACCAGTCTCACATGAAGTAATAAAAAGGATTAACACCACTGCCCATTTGCACGTGTCGCAAAAGGGTTCACGTCATACCTCCACCGTTCATGAAGTATCCTAACACACCAATATTTTAAGTAACTATATTTTTAAAAATCAACAGTGGAACCCTATGGGTAGAGAAAGCAGGCATGGTTATCACAATCTCAGGGTAAGAAAGGGAGGCCCGGAGGGATCAAGCGACCTGCCTGGGGTCACACAGCTATGGAGGAAGCAGCGTTTGGCTCCCCCTTTCTCACCCCTGCACCATCCACAGAGAAGGGTCAGAGACGGCCAGCCCGCTGGGACTGCCTCGTTCTGAGAAGGCTGGCTGCCAGCCCCCAGGGAGACAGGCTGGGGAATGAGCTTGGAGTACCTCCCTGCTATCCACCTGCCCCCTCCCACCCCCTTCAGAACAAATGTGCTGCCAATAAAGAGGGCTCAAAGGTATGAAAAGATAGGACTAACAGTGAACAGTGGGAGGCTGAGAATGGAATGCGCCCAGGGCCCTCCCTGCATGGTGGAATGTTACTGTGACCCTGGGCGGTGTAACTGTCCTCTTCCTCCGTTTCCTAGGCCTCGAGAATCTAAGTGACAAAGGTCAGGCAGGTAGGAGGCAATGGCTCTGGAATGGGAATCCAGTTGTACTTTTACTACAGACACCATGCCTGAGTTGCCAAAGAACTAAGTAATGGCAGTTGATAAGGACGACAGCTGATGTTAATCAGAAATACACTACCTGCCAGACATTGTATATTCGTCTTGGTCCACCCAGAGGCCAAGGCCAAGATGAGATTCAACGCGAGAGATGTTCGATAGGAAAACATCCAAGAGAGATGTTGGGAGGTTGGGAGCCCAGGGAAGCTGGGAGGGGTGAGACCAGTCCGATGCAGTTCTGACCCCCCAATCCAGGAGATCAGCGAGTGTCTGGGACCACAGTGTGGCTCTAAGGCAGTCTGGCAAGGCCGCGGGGCGTCCCGGGCCTGTCACCCATTAGAGGACCCCCGATGCCCCAGGCCTGCCTTCTTCTTCCTGCTTGGTTACACGCGGGAGCAGCTGAGGGAGCATGGCCTCGGTGCGAACTGCAAATTCAAAGATAATTCTGGAGCCTTGGCTGGGGCCCTGGGTCAAACCGACTCCCTGCAGTAGACCTGAGAGGCAAAGTCTTATGGCCCCTCACACCGTGACCTGCACCTTGTCCTTTATGTTTGTTTATTTTCTTAAATTTCTTTAAGCTTATTTATTTACTATTGAAAGAGAAAGAGAAAGTGTGGGCAGGGGAGGGGCAGAGAGAGAGCGAGAGGGAGACACAGAATCTGAAGTAGGTTCCAGGTTCTGAGCTGTTGACGCAGAGCCCGATGCGGGGCTTGAACTCACCCACCAGGAGATCATGACCTGAGCCAAAGTCGGATGCTCAACGGACTGAGCCACCAGGCGCCCCTACCTTGTGTTTTCTCATTTAATATTGAAAAGAATCTGGGAGCTCAGTACTATGAGTGGCCCCATTTTACAAAGGAGAAAACTGAGCCCAGGGAGACAATGAAACGTGTGTGAGCTCACACAGCTGGAAGCGGCCGTGTGGGAGGGAGGGGACTTACACCATCCAACAGCTCCCTGGTTCTGCGTAAATCTCCCCAGTGCCTTGCTTCCAACCTCAGAGCCTTCCAACTTCATGGCCCCCAGTCACAGGAGAAGGACGCAAGAGCCGCCATTTGAACCCCAGCTCCTCGGGCCTCACGGTCCTGGCTCTCTCCGTCATGCCACTGTCTTGCCAAGGCTCTGCCTTGTGTAACCCCTCGAAACCGGCTTTTGTGTCCACGGCAGAAAATATGCCAGCTGGAGCCCGAGGGGCGCGTGAAGGTGGACCTCGTGCTGCGGGCGGCCGAAGTCCTCCTGGCATGTTGCCATGACGACCAGAAGCCCGAGATCCTGGCCCAGCTGAGGGACATCAAAGCCCAGTGGGAGGAGACCGTCACCTACATGACCCACTGTCACAGGTAGAGACCTCTTTACAGTCTCTGTGGACCCTAGTCCACCGCTGCACTGTCCTGGGGCCTCTGTCCAAGGGACGTTTCTCCAGCCCTGGCTGGAATTGCTGGGGACAGGATGTTCTTTCGGGATTCGGGCCAGCCCTGCCTCTTTCTAATTATAATCAAGCTTAATGATGAGAACGGGCGGTGGGAGCCCATCAAGTTTTGCCAATAGTACATTCCTGGTAGACTTGCCACGGGTCAGTCCTCCAGGAGAATGGCCGTGTGGCCCTGTTGCATGGCCAGCCATTTAGCCTAGATTCTGTGCCTGAACCTGAGAGGCAGGGAGCGAGGGAGGGGGGCTTGGGCGGACCTGACACTCTGCCTCTGGCTCTGCTGCCGGCTTGCCCTGTGGTCTCAGGAATTCACCTGACCTCTCTGAGCCCCAGCTCCTCCTCTGGACAATCGAGAGTTCCTCCAAGGTTGTCGGCAAGACAGAAGAGGTTAGCAAATGTCGAGAGGAGAGTAGGCCCTCAGTGACCAGAGCGGCCGGTTCCCCCCCATCCACCCCCCCACCCCCCGCTTCTTTAGGAAGCCAGAAGGTTGAGTGGCCGGGGTGGCTTTGCACTGTGCTTTCTGCCTTTCAAACCCGTTCACTTGGAATTGCAAAGTCGTTTGACGTTGGCTGGAGAGACAGGGTCACCTCTATGTTACAGACAGGGAAACTGAGGCAGGTGAAGAGGAAAGGGTATGCAGCCAGCTCATGGCGCCTCTGGAGCGCTCACACGGGCCCTCAGCCTTCTCCCCACTGAGCAGCGGCAAGCCCCTGACACCCTTGCACTGTGCCCATTACTAGACACACTCCCACCAGCCCAGAACCTGGAGGGTCACCAAGCAGGTGACTCTGAGGCCCCGAGACAGTGTCATTTCCTTGCACTCCTTCCCACAGTGCCCCCCGCCCCAGTACTGGCGAGGGGGCAGTGGCTCGGCTGCCCAGGCCCTGGGCCACTCACCTCCCCCCTCCTTTGTCCGCAGCCGCATCGAGTGGGTGTGGCTGCACTGGAGCGAGTACCTGCTGGCTCGGGACGAGTTCTACCGCTGGTTCCAGAAGGTCACGGTGGCGCTGGAGCCGCCCGTGGAACTGCAGCTGGGCCTGAAGGAGAAGCAGTGGCAGCTGGGCCACGCCCAGGTCCTGCTGCACAACGTGGGCAACCAGGCAGTGCTCCTGGACCGGCTGCTGGAGGAGGCGGCCTCCCTGTTCAACAGGATCGGGGACCCCAGTGTGGACGAAGACGCCCAGAAGAGGATGAAGGCCGAGTACAGCGCGGTGAAGGCCAAAGCCCAGGTGAGTGAGGCGTGGTGGGCTCCACCTCCCCCATGCATCCGTTATCCGCCTCTGTCTACCTGTGCATTCATTATCTGCCTCTGTCTACTTGTGCAACCATTGTCTACCTCTGTCTACTCGTGCATCCATTATCCGCCTCTGTCTACCCATGCAGCCACCCATTCACTCCGCATATGTCTATCTCTCCATCTACTCACCATCTTCTGTGCAGACACCCAACACCCACTCACCCACTCCGCCACCACTTCCATCATCCCACTCTCCTCCCGCTCACCATCTGTCCCCCACGAAACTACCCCATCTACCCTTCATCGTCCAGTCACACCATCCACTTCCCTGCCCAGCCGTCTCTCTGTTCCCACGCTCCCATCCCTCTGCCCCTCACCCATCCAGCTCTCTCCCACCTGCCTAACCAACCTCTTGTTCATCTTTACAGCCATATAGTCACCCCGCCGTCCATCTATATGCTCACGCCCCTGCTCATCAACCTGCTGCTCATGCCCATGTCTGTCCGCTGTCCCTACCCGTCCCGTCTCCCCCGTCCCCACGTGCCACCTGTCACCCACACTGCCTGCACTCATCCACCCACCCCTAACTACGACACACCTTTCATCTACTCCCCCGCCGACCCCTCCTTCTTCACCCGCCCGTCAGCCTATCCCCTATCTTCCATACACCCAGTGCCGCTTGGCGTACGCGTGTCGGTACTTACTACGTATGCGCTGACTGACTGACTGACTGACTGACGGACCCCGATGCTCGCCCTGCCCGGCTCCTCTCCTCTTCTCCCCGCACCTCCTCCGCTGCTCTCTTTTGCCCTTCCCCCAATCCTCCTGCCCTTTCTCTGTCCCCATCCCCGCACCTCATTATATCCTTGATTTTTAACCAGTCCGTTGAGCTGTCAAGTTCAATCATTAGTATTTTCGAAAGGAATTCTAACTGGGTTTTTATTACATTCACTGTTCTTTTTTGCTTCATGTAAATTTTGTCCTCTTTCCAGGTATAGATTATATCTGTAATCATTCTGAGTGTACGTATTTTGTAATGTCCATAAGATTGTTCAGGTAGGTGAAGTTTCGGAGCCTGACGCCGCCATCTGTGGGGTCTCTGGCCCTGTGGATCCTCAGGGTCTTTGTAGTTCTGAGCTATGAGCTCGAGCCAAGCAGGACTTTATGTGCAGACCCCCGTGGCTGGGGCTGGACCCTCCGAGTGGCTGGCGTTTGCCTCACTGAGGCTCCCCTGGGGATTTACCTTCATGATTCCTGTGCTTTACATCAGTGTGTGTTGTTGACTTGGAATCCCTGCATCTAAACTTGAATCCCAAGTCAAAATTCTGCAAGAGGCCCCTGGCTCCACACTTTGAAAGGCGATTAGCCTTTTATTTGTTTTGGTTTGGTTTTTATCCCAGAGCCCATGCTGAAACCAAACTTCTTTCTTGTATTGTGCATACGGGGAGATTTTTCTAGTTAACCCTTTGATAGTGGGAGGAGCAGCCCCTTAAGGGTTCTGCCTTTCTCAGTGGCTTCTGGACCCAAAGTCTTACTTCCTCCTCCAGCCTGAGCATTAAGCCCAGGAAAACCTCAAGCACACATGTGACCGTAGCAATCTGTAACATCTTTGCTTGTTGTCCACGTGATGTCTCTTACCTTGGTGTGCGTAAGGGTCTGCATTTAACCAACACTTGTTAAATCTTATGCAGCCGTGTGGCTGTCTGTCGTGGAAGGATGTGCAGGCTTTCTAGTCCGCCAGATTGCTGGGTCCTTCATGACTGCAGCTGAAGGGCAACAGCCCTGTGATGGACAGAGATCTGGGAACGCACTAGCAAGACTGATCCCTGAATGCTTGGAAAGGGACCTGGGTTCCAGCCGGCTCTGCCAGCTTCCCACCTCTGTGGCCTCGGGGCAGCTCACCCTACCTGCTGGCAGTGAGTGCACACCAGAGCTCTTTGAAAACCCGCAGTCGCAAGCGCTTCCCCCACGTAAAGGACACCTCCACTCCCATTAGCAGTAAGAACAAATAGCAACAACAATGGAGCCTGACACACAGCAGGTGCTCAGAGCTGTTTATTGAATGAATGAGAGTCCCGCCCTTCAGCTTGGAGGTTCTGGATTCCCGGGGGGGCCCAGAGGGAAGTGGCGGAGGTGCTGGGGCAGCTGTACGGGGGCCAGAACGGACAGGCAAGGTGGCTGTGAGTTTGGCTGTCGCATACGCAGCCAGCTGGCCCTCACCAAGTCCCGAGCGGCAAGGGCGGGCTTAACAGCGATTCTCTGCGTCTGCCCTGGGGCCCAGGCCGAGAAGGTGCCATAGCCTCCTTGTGACTTCTCAGGAAACAGGTGCACCTGTCAATCAGCACAGAGCCCTCCGCCAGCATGTAGACAGGAAGTGGAAAGTAGTGTGGCATGTGTGTGTGTGCGCATGTGTGTGGAGGGGGCATGCCAGGAGCACGGGGTGAGCACCAGTCCTTGCCCACATGTGCAAATGCTCACCTCAGAGAGGCTCACAGTCACTCCGGGGGACCCTCCCCTCACTGGATCCAAAATACCAGAAACCTCACAATTCTCATTGACCACTGCTGTCTGTTCCAAGTCTCTTTGTGTCTTTGACCTCATTTGCTCCTCCAAGCCTTCTTGTGTGGTAGATGAGGCAGGTTTGACTGGGCCCATTTTGCAGACTTAAAAAAAAACAACAACATCTAAGTGGCAGACGCCACTGTCCCGCTGGAAAGACCCAGAAGTTCTAGGCGACTCTCAAGATGGGGTCTTCTCTCGGTGGTGCCTCAGGTCCTGTCCCCTGTGCCTATCAGGGAGGAGCCCTGGCTACCAGTGCTGCTGCGGGTCATCCTGAGAAAGTGGAAGGTATCAGTGAGTGGGCGGTTCAGAGCTCCTGGGGGGGGGGGGGAGGAGTCCCTGGAGGAGGGAGGAGCCCCTGGAGGAAAAGGAGGAGTCCCTGGAGGAGAAGAAGGAGTCCCTGGAGGAAGGACGGGTCCCCGGAGGAGGGAGAAGTCCCTGGAGGAGAGGGAGGAGTCCCTGGAGGAGGGAGGAGCCCCTGGAGGAGGGAGCACGGAGCTCCCAGCAGTTTCCCGGAGGCAGTGACCAGCTAGCAGGGCAGGAGAGTGCGGGATCCAGAGTGTAGGGACAGCACGGGGCCAGAGCTGTCTCCCTGGTGGGAACCCTCAGGATTGCCTCAGTTCAGAAACAGGCACTGGTGTTTGTGGGGTGACTCTGATCCTACATGGAGAGACATCAATCTAGTTTGTATTTCTCTAGCTCTTGGCTGAAGCTCACAGACACTTGGTTTTCTTCCCCCCCCCCCCCCCGCCACCACCAGAGTTTTGGGAACTCTGTTCCTACTCACAGGGGGGGCCCTGTCAGCCTGCGGACGGGCTGCATCTTGTCTCCCCCAGAAGGGGGTGTAGCAGACCCTAGGTGCCAGCTGGGGAGGCCAGCGCAGGCCCTTGTGGGCCCTTTGAAGTCGGTGTATAAGTGTATGAGCTGTAACTTCCATCATATTCTAGAGGGGGCCATGACCTTCAGAAGACTGAGAAGCTACTGAAATGATCAAACTGTGGCGTCGTCCTTAACCCCACGGTCCTCATTAGTAAAATGGGATATAGCCCTAGAGCCCCACCCCCTGGTCATAGCCCTGCCTTCCAGCCCTAGACACCAGGAAAATGCTCAAATTCCATCCTCAGCAGGGTGGGGAACTCTCATGTCCGCTGGGACCCCTGAAGACTGTCCATGGCCCAGCCACCTCCTGGTCACCTGCCTTGGACATATGATGAAGGCGTCACCTTGCACGAAAGGCTCTCTCAAGGCAGATAAGAAGGGTATTCCAAAGCAGGCAGCTGAAATCCCCCAGCCCAGGGACAGGACTAGGGCAGGTGACACTCCCCAGGGTTCCAGGGTCCAGGCCTCTTCTCAGGGTGGATCTCTGTGCGTTGTCTTAGTAACCAAACACCGACGGTGGGAGGGGGGCGGCCTTCCCTGGGTTGTGGATGGCCACCTTCTTGCTCTCATGGTGGAAAGATGGGCACAGCAGGCTCTCTGCTGTTTCTTATAAGGACACTGACCCCACCATGGGGGACCCACCGCATGACCTCACGTGATCCTGATCACCTCTCAAAGGCCCCGCCTCCAAATACCATCACGTTGGGGGTTAGGGCTTCAACCTCATGAACTTGGGGGACACAGCTCAGTCTGTTGCAGGTATCATAGGCATTAATACCTTGACGTTCACCCATGAGAGCCCGTTTCCACATTCCTCGAGCTGGTTAACAGGCCATTGTTTTCACCTCTGAGAACCCACTTTTGACTTCCAATATGTTAACTGGCAAAGCCTCTGGTGTTGAGGGGAACGGGAGCCCGGGAGCGCGTGGGGGCTACCTCCCGGACCAGGGCCCTTGGGACCACCCCTTGCAGGGAGATCCTCGGACTAGACCGGCTGGCCAAGCCCGGGGGGTGAGCAATAGTTTGCTGTCAACCCCAGACACTGAGAGTCAAGAGTAGAGAGGGCTGGCGGCCAGTGGGGTCCTTCCTGTTTGTTTATCATGAGTGTTCTTAAGCCACCAATTAGGTTTTCTGAAGGGCCAGGCACATAGCAGCCTCCTCCTCCCCCTCCTCCTCCTCCTCCCGGCCTCCCCTGGGTAGCTGTCTAAGGAGGCAGGTCCGTCTGGTATCTGGGCCATGAATCAAACCCGTTGGCGCAGGCTCACAGACATAAATCCGCGCCGCCCTTGTGGATTGGTTGGGTTTTGACATTCCTGACAACGCTGCCCACCACAGAGGGTTTAATTGTTTGGCCTGACGAGCCCAGGTTCAGGACTCCCCCATCCGTCACCCCTGTCATCCAGCGACGTGGCCGGCCCGGCAGCTGCTGAACTGAGCTCTGTGATGGCCACGCCTGGCACGAGGCTCGTCTGGATGCCTGCCCCGCCGGGCCCCGCTGCTCTCCGAGCGCCTGCTCACAGTCACGGGGGCTCTTATTTACTCTGGATTTCCCGAGTGCCAGCACCTCATCGCTCATACGCGGAGCCGCCGGCCGGCACGTCCTGGGGAGACTTTGCCTCCCGACAACATCGATCACCATCAGCGTCAACCAGGGACCCGGCACTAACTCTCTGCTCGTTATTCCTGACCTGCTTTGTTTCACAGACGAGGCTCTCCTGTGGGTGGAGGAGGCTCTGGGAGGGTTTTGATGGCTGCAGACAGTCCCGTGGGAAGGGGGGACAGCACGGGACTTTGAAGGCCGGGGTGGTGGCCTCTGTCTGTTGGTCCATGTTTGGAATTCAGACCCCTGCTGTGCGCTGCCGTTAGATGCTCACACTCTGGACGGACTTGGTCCCATGCCTTGGTTTCCCCATCTCTAAAATGGGGACTCTCTTCTCCTTCCTGCCACGGTTGTTCCAAAGATTGGAATGAAGAAATTCGTATGTTCGGGTTTGGTGGGGACTTTCTCCAAGGGCCGTGTACGAACACCAGGGGACTTCTCCGAATCTGTGTGTCTGTTCATGCCTCCCTTTGGAGAACTTTCGACCACGTTTTGTAGCAGAGGGCCAGCGAACTCCTGGGCACGGCCTGCTCCCTGGCTGAGAGCAGAGGCCAGCAAACGAGGGCCGGTGGGCCAGATCCAGCCCGTCTCCTGACTTCGTATGGCTTGTGAGCCAGGAATGGTTTCTGCCTGCTTAAGTGGCGGAAAAGAAAAAGCAGAATCTTCTAGGACGGGTAAAAATGCGAAAGTCACATCGTAGCGTCCAGATTTCGGTTTCATCGGAACACAAGCCTGTTCTGCGCGTTTGCCTCTGTCAGCCTGTGAGCCACCAGGAAGCAGCACATAACCGGTTGCGACAGAAACCCCGAAGTCGAAAACATCTGCTCCGTACAGTCAGCCAACCCCTGGCTTAGAGCAGTGGCTTTGGAGTTGGGCACTTGCCGTTTAAAGAAGGCCCTTCAAGGGCTATGTGACCTTCCAGCGTCAGCTTGGACATCTGCGGAGCGGGAAGGCCTGGCATCCTGGGGACGATTAAGTGTAAGGTAGTGCTGGTCACGCTGCAGCCACGTGGCAGGTCTTTAGGGAACGGAAGTCCTCACGTTTCCTCTTCCTCACCCTCCTTGAGAACTTCCCGCTGCCGGCCACACTCAGTGTTGATCCTTCCTGCCGTCTGAAAAGCTCTCATTCACGGAGCCTGCGGAGAAAGTCCACAAGAGGCTGCGTGGTGTGTAGGGAGCTCTGGACTCTTCCAGCGGATGGCAAGGCATGGAAAGTGCTGGAAGGGAATCCCAGGACAAGGGGAAGGCTGCTAACTGAGCCTGGGGCAGCAGACCAAGTCAGAGAGGCTGTGGGGCCTGGAGGTCAGTGTGCTGGGCAGAACCGCTCACATCCCCACTCCCGCTTGGGTGGGGGTGATGAAAGCCCAGGGGACAGGAGGTGCTCACCAGCTGCCCAGCGCGGTTCTGGGGTTGTGTGATTCTGACTCATTTCATTCCACTGCAGCCCAGTGTGGTGGGGTTGTTATTAACCACACACACACAGAGACTCGGGCATGAAGCAGGCCAGGGTTCAAGTCACGGGCAGTGGGCTTCCATGCCCTGGGTGTTGACCACAGGGCCACGGCCACATTGTGAGGACCTGCCCTTGACCTACCTGCTGCAGCCCTTGGATCTGGGCCTGTGGGCAGTGGGTAGCCATGGAGGGCTTTAGAGAAATGGTGTTGTGTTCAGGGGTGGGTTTGAGAAACAGTCCCCGGGCACACAGGTCTGATAGCAGGGCCGTTTATTTCTCAGCTGACAGCCACGTGCAGGACACCGTCTTGCCCCTGTGCGGTCAGGACTAGAGTAGGATCGTCTGAAAACCGAGACGACCCCAGCCCATGCCGGCAGCACCGCACGAATGCCGCCGCCCGGTCTTGCCTTCTGGGTCTGAATATGGTGCTTTCTTACCCAGGTGACCTCGGGCCAGTGCTTCCTGAGGCTCCTCTCCGTGCCCCAGCTTCCCGGTGTGTCAAACTGCGATAATGATGGTGCCACCGGATGGGGTGGTCGGGAGAGCACAGTGAGGTGATGATGTGCCCGAGGTCCCTGGCATGCTCCCGGCTCCTTGCTGAGTGCTCCAGTGGTGGCTTTATGCAGCAGAAGCTGTTAAATGCTCCTGCTATTTTTTTAATGTTTATTTATTTATTTTGAGAGAGAGAGTGTGTGTGAAAGCAAGGGGAGGGGCAGAAGGAGGGAGAGAGAGAGAGAGAGGGAAAGAGAGGGAGAGATAGAATCCCAAGCAGGTTCTGTGCTGTCAGTGAGGAGCCCGATGTGGGGCTCAATCTCACGAACTGTGAGATCATGACCTGAACCAATATCACGAGTTGCACACTTAACCGACCGAGCCATTCAGGTGCCCCTAAGTACTGTCTTGAGTCCCGTTCCCTGGACACAGCAGGAAAGAAAGCCAGCCGGACGGCTGGCAGCCCCGGTGTGGACATGCTCTGCCCGAGTCCCCTGGTTTATGCGAATCAGGCAGAGAGAGCCTCTGGGGTCTCTTTATCTTTGGCAAAAGGGCGGGGGGGTGGGGGGGAGGCGGTGTTAATTACATCTCACACCCCTTAAACACACACACACACACACACACACCCTAAACACAACACATACACACACATACACACACACACCCTAAACACACACACACACACACACACACACACACATACAATTGCAGGCCTTGAAGGCCAAAAGCAGCCTGGGCTGGGGACCTGCACGGGTGGTGACTGTCCTCGCCTCCCCCCACAGGACAGAGTGGACCTGCTGGAGCAGGTGACCCGGGAGCACGAGCACTTCCAGGCACGAGTGGAGGAGTTCCAGCTGTGGCTCAAGGCGGTGGTGGAGAAGGTGGACCGCTGCCTCCTGCGGGACTGCACGCTGACCACGGAGCGCCGTCTCTGCGCGCTGCAGGTGAACTTGACCGCGTCTCTACCAGAAGGGCCCACTGAGGAAAGGCTTGGCCATGGGGTTCTGGGTGGTCATTTACTTACTGGGGTGAGCTGGGGGACCCCAGGGGACACAGAATCCACAGCACACAGACCCCACACGAGGAGATGCGTGGGATGTAGTGTAACAGGTGTGGGGCCTCGGCGGCTTTCTGGAAATCTCTGAGCCAGCAGGGCATTTGGAAACCCGAGGCCACGGCAGCATGGTC
Source organism: Helogale parvula (assembly GCA_004023845.1). Classification (NCBI taxonomy): domain Eukaryota; kingdom Metazoa; phylum Chordata; class Mammalia; order Carnivora; family Herpestidae; genus Helogale; species Helogale parvula. The sequence goes on from PJEM01002945.1 coordinate 166,155, forward strand.
TAGACCAGTGGGCCTCAAGTGAGGGACACCTGGCAATGTCTGGAGAAATTTTTTGGTTGTTACAACTGGGGGTGGAGGTGCCAGGGGCACATGCGGATGGATGTGCGGGACAGCCCCCACGACGGACCCCTCCGCCTGCGGGTGTCAGCAGCGCCGTGGGTGAGGAGCCCTGGTGTAGGCGTCGGGCCTGGGCCTCTCTGGCCTTCCTGAATTGCGGTGACCTTGAATGAGCTTCTGACTTCCTCTGCAAAGGGAGTGTTAGATTATCGTCAGTAATGCAAGGACTACTTTATAATTCTTGCCACAGATCGACAGCACCTGTACCGTTTAATATGTGTATGTAAGTTGACTCTTCTTTAAAGACCAACGAACAATGACACCCCCCCAAATCCTATGTGACCAGTATAAATAAGAACATTCATCGGAACCTTATTTGTAACGGTCCTAAACTGAAAACAACTCATATTTTAACCAGCAGGGTGTTGGATTAACATATTTGGAATGGGAGATAAGTATAGATATGGATATAGACATTGGTCACATGTCTCTATCTCTGTTGCTATCTATATATAAAGAGCTACTCCTCACAATAAAAAAGAATGAAGTGCTAATACCTGCGAGAGCATGGAAGAAGCTAAAAAACATGATGTGGAAAGAAGCCAGTTTCAAAAGATAATATGGTCTGTGATTTCAGATATGTGGAGTTCTAGAATCTTTTGGGACGTTAGAAATGCCTATATTTTGATAACAATGTGGACCACATGGGCATGCGTATTCCTCAAAAGTCTGAATGGTGATGCTTAAGATCTGTGTATTTTACTCCATGCAATTCCATTTCAACAAAAAAGTAAAATATTTTGAAGGCACGTTCAAATAAAATAGATGTAAAGGTGCCTCTATAAATGTTTTAAATGAAAACTAGTGAATAGTTATAAGGAAGGGAAATTTCGGTCATCGTCGTGAATGGTAAACCAGTGCTCACTCATAATTAGTAGATAACCATACAAATAAATGTAACGAAACCCAAGGGGGTTGTTAGGTTCTATTTGGCCCCTCACTTCTGCCAGCTGAAGGCTCCAAGCCTGAGGCTGCCTCTGTTTTTGTTAAAAAGGAAGATCAACAAATGTCAGAGAGTTAAAGGCAGAAACACCCAACCCGGATTTTCTCCTCGACTTAATCAAAGGCTATAAAAGTCGAGGGAAGGGAATTGTGTCCTCCTGTGCTATTAAGTGCCAGGAAGGTGGACAGTCCACCCCTTGGAAAGGTGCCTCTGGCTCTCATCTAGGAGTTGGTGTTCAGTATGACATTCCCAGGGATACAGAACATCATGTCTATTCCCACCTTGTATGTCCCACCCCCTTCAGGAGATCGCCAGCGACTTCCCCCGGGGTGAGGAGTCTCTGAGGAGGCTGGAGGAGGAGGCTGTGGGTGTCATCCAGAATACCTCTCCTCTGGGTGCGGAGAAGATCACCGAGGAACTGGAGGAGATGCGGAAAGTTCTGGACAAGCTGCGAGCCCTCTGGGAGGAGGAGGGGGAGCGGCTGCGGGGCCTGCTCGAGTCCATCGGAGCCTGTGAGCAGCAGAGGCGGCAGCTGGAGGCCGAGCTGGCCGAGTTCAGGAAGGACCTGCAGAGGCTGGCCGAGGAGGGTCTGGAGCCCGCGGTGAAGGAGGGGACCGAGGACGAGCTGGTGGCCCGCTGGAGACTCTACTCGGTAAGTGGGGTTTGGCTGAGTCAGGGACTGTCCAGGTGACATGTGTGCCTCGGGGCATCACGACGTGGAGCTGCTCTGCATGGGGAGAGTCATGCTAAGCTCCAACCACATTGACTCTGGTCCCTCTAGAGTTTGGTAATCTAAGTTCCCTGGCTGGAGTACACAAGTTGGGTGTTTGTACCCATGTTCCAGATGAGGAAACTGAGGCCTGGAGAGATTTCCTCCCCCTCCTCCCCAACATCCCCAAGATCACACAGTGAGTTTATGGGCAAGTAAGACCAGAGGTGGGTTGCCTAGGAGTCTGCCATTCCCTTGCCCAGCGGTGGCACATGGAGCTTCCTGAGCCCAGAGCAGGGAGAGTTAGGTGAGAGGAAAGTGCTTAGGGTACAGACAATGGGGTTCTAGGGAGACCAAGCCAACAGTGCCCATCCTGGGAGGCTGGGTGGGTTCCGACCCAGACACAACATCCAACAGAACACAGTCGGCTGTCTCTCACCCATGTGCACACTCGAGGTCTGACTAACGGACAGAGAGGTTTTTTAAATAACGATTAACAACCCCCCTCACTCCTATCTTTACTTATCAGCTCAGTGGGTTAGCTTCACGCAGGTCCCGTGAGGGCAAGTGTTTAAATGCAAAGCTCGCCAGATCCTACCGCCACTCCGCATTGTTCTATTTTCTTTTCCTTCCGATGTTTGCCCGTTTGCAAAAATATTTTTGTGTGGGTAGAACCAAAGCGCTTACTCTTTAGGGCTCATGGAGCCCCATAGTAGACCAGATTCCGCTGCTGCAATCAACTTAGCGCAAAGAGACCGACTTCCTCTTTAGGACTGTCCACCTCGGCTCCTCGAGAGGTGGCCTGTGCAGTGGCAAAGGGCGGTGACTTTGGGGTCACAGGATTGCCTGTGTGCATGTCCTGCCCTCTCTTCTCGCTAACCAGGTGGCCTTGGGAGAGATACTTTAACCTCAGTTCTATACGGACAGGGGTCAACCCGTGAAAACTTAAAAAGTACTTAGCACAGCACCCGCCAAAATCGATGCTTAAACAGTACAAACTCGGGAGGGAAGGCCTGGAGGGCCCTGCCACTGTTCCATCGAGACAGCTCCCCGCCTGTGCCCGGCTGGGTTTCAGGGAGCCGCTCCTGAGGCAGGAGCTGACCGCGTCCCTGCGGAGGCTCTCCCCCACCCGAGTCCAGTCACCTCAATGATGATCAGGCCGTGACTCACCGAAATCAACGAAAGAGAAGCTTGGAATTTACTGCTAAAGACTTTTGTTCTTAAATGAGCATTCGCACAGGTGCTGTTTGCACTTACCATGTGTTTTATAGCAAGGAGCAGACCCGCCTCGCCTGCGGCAGCCGTGCCCTCAGAGCGGCTGGGTGCCCTGGGACCAGGCCAGGTGCGTGGCCGCGGCACAGCCCGACCTGCGATGGCTGGGAGCGCCCATGGCCCGGCAGAGCAGGGGGAAGGCAGAGTACAGCTATGCTATCTCGCACCAAAAAGGAAATCTGGACAGTTTCCTCCCTTGAGACACAGGCACAATTCAAAGAAATGGGTTGTGACAGGACCGCAGTTGAAAGCGCAACTTAGAAAGTATCTCTGAGCGACGCATTGGTCTTTGAAACCGACACAGCAGGGGTCGTCCTTACCGGCCTGTAATGTGCTGGGCGCTGTGTCACCCTATGCGGGGGGCACTGCCGCCATCCCCGTTTATAGATGGAGGCACGGGGGCACTGCGGAGTTCCAGACCTGCCTGTGGTTACGCACCCTAAAGGGGGTGGCAGGGATTTGAACTTAGCCCTAGACGATCTGACTCAACAGCACATGCTTCCAACTGCCGCGCCAGCTCAGACTCCCGGTTTTGGAAAATGAGCATAAAGAGAGTCAAGGACCAGGAACGAGAACATTGGAGCTCAGTCCGGCTGTGAGCACCTCCTGATCTCTCAGCCCACAGTCCCAGGACCCTTCCCCACGGAGAACAGGGGGCCGGGAGGGATCTGTGACCTCCTTACGCCGACCAGGGCAGGACCATGTGTGCGTTTCAGGGAGACATTCAGCAGCTGAGGTTGAAGTCAGAAGTCAGAACAGTTCTGTGGCTAAACTAGAGTCCATCACAGCTGGCTCATAGAGCGCCCCTTCTCGGGCATCCCAGGGATCCAGAAACTAGAGCCGCCCCCATCGTGGCTGCAGAGCTGGGACCGCTGGGCAGGAAGGGGCCCCTCTGTTTCCACAAGGCAGGCAGCTGCGTCCAGAGAGGGGCAGTGCTCAGCCAGGCCAGCACGGCGGGGCAGCAGCCTTCCCCCTGCGGCTCCCCGATGCTCCCGCCCTGGCCCCTGGATGTTTCTAAGAACTGCGCAGCCCTGAAGTGACTCGACCTCTCTGGTCTGGACAGGCCTTTCTCTTGAGGCAGGCAGGCCGTGATCCTGCTCCTCACCACAGACCTGCCCTGCCTCGGCCACGGGCCTGCTTGTCTGTCGGCTGGCCGGCCCTCCTGGGCGCTCGTGTGTGGGACTTCATGAATAGTCTGGAAAGTGCCAGTTCACATGCACCCAATGTGTCTTCATCTCCTAGGAAATCTTGTACAGATTTCATTACATTTGCTGAATAATTGGATACGGACAAGCCTGTTTTTGAGGGTGAATGAGGCTGTCCAGGCAGATTCCACATTCTGCTGCCCGTAGGGTGTCCCCTCCTACCCCTGGCCGCGGCCTACCGTCGCTCTGTCTGAGCTTGCTTTCCAGCTCCACACTGGTCCCGTGTGGTCCATCCCTCACCGAGCCTGGCTCGGGCCGCCTCCGGTCCCTGTGAATGGAGGGTCTGGACCGAGGCACGAGCTTGCACGAGGGGCAGCTGGGAAGGGGCCCGGCGAGGCTCCCGCTCTGTACCCAGTGCATCATCAGGGGTGGGGGGGTGGCTCCATTTTACCAATGAGGGAACAGCCCAAGGTCGCACAGCTCAGAAGGGGTCAAGGGGGTTTCCGGAACAGCCATGTCGTGCCAAAGCCAGAGCACTATCCGCTACCCAGGCTCACCTCCCAGTGAGCATCGTACCCAGCAAGAGTCAAGGCCAGGGTCGAACTCTGCACTTGCCGGGGCAGCCGGAAAGAGCCGGGTCTGGTGTCAGAATGCAGTCCCGTGGTTCAGGGGTGCTCAGGGGACAGAGCCTCTCGGCCTGCTGCTAACACCGACTGGGTTCTCAAAGCATCTCGAGATTACTTCCCTTTGGTGCCGAAGAGTGAGGTTAAGAGCCAGAGAGCCTGGCGCCCACATCGGGTCCGCCCTTTCCTTGTCTGCACCCACGGGAGAACTCTCAGAGGGCATTTCCTCGTGTAGAACGGGGGGCATGAAGGATGCTTCTAGAGTCCTTGTCCTGCTTTGGTGAATGGGACAGCCAGAGCCCTCAGCACCGAGCTGATGCTCCCTAGACCTGAGTTGTTTGTACTATTAGGCTCAGCTACTCACGACCCACAGGGAGGCCAGTGAGCATAAGGAGGAAGCCAGCTCAGCAAGAACAAATGCTGAGTTCGAGGCCAGAAGCCGGAAGCAGGAGAGCAGGGGCCGGGCTCCCAGTGTCCCCAGTCCCTGCCCTCGGTGGCAGTTTTCCCCCAGGCTAGCCCCCTCCCACCAGCCATGCTCACGCCCCGTCACTCACCCTCCCGCGCCCCTCGGGTTTCCTCCCTGTGCTGCAGGCGATGCGGGCGGCCCTGATGGCCGAGGAGCCCCGGGCGGCCCGGCTGCAGGCTCAGCTGAAGGCACTCCTCCTCTCGCCCCAGGACCTGCATCCGCTCTCCAACAGCGTGGTGGCCGCGCTCCAGGACTACCAGAGGTACCCGGGCCAGCGGGGGCGGTGGGGCTCAGGGCACGCCGTGAACCTGACACTCCCGGGGCCTTCCAGCCTCCTCTAGAGCATCTCTGGGAGGTGGGCCGGCTTCCTCTCGCGACGCGGTAACTCTCTAATCTACGTCTGGCGTTTGGTTCCCAGAAGGAGGACTGGCCTTGGCTTGGTGCTCTGCTGAACGACTCATTCACTGATTTCCGTTACGTCTCTGTGCAGCTTAGCGCTGGCGAGGGCCCCGCCAAGTCACCAGCCAGCTGCCACCCCGCGGCCCGCATGTGGTGTGGAGATAGCATTTTCAGACCTCTACCTCCCCCTCGGGCTCTGGGCTCAGGCAGAGCCAAGCAGAGACCCCACCCCGTGGCCACGTGGCTCTCAGAGATGTCGTGAACACGGCATGACTGTCCCCCTCTCCAGAGCACCTCTCATCCCTCTGCCTGTCACAGAATGAACTCAGGGGCCTCCCCGCTGGCGGGGACCCCGGATCCCGGGGGGCGCTAAGGCGGTGGCAGGGACCCGAATTTCCTGTGCACGGGGTGGCCAAAGGTCTCCCCTTCTCTCCAGGTCCTCTCCTGGAGGGTTTTCTTTGCTGGTCATCTATGACTGGCTGTTGGGCATTGAATTTGAAAGTTATTTCTAGAAATTATTTGGGCCTAGGAGGATGGGTGTGTTACTCAGGAAGGGATTTTACTTTAGCTTCTGAGGGGCCCCGTGGTCGGCATACTGGGCAGGGGCTCCATGCTTCCTCTTCAAGGCCTTAGATTCTCTGGTCATGAAGCCGGGCCGCAAGGCTGTCTGGGAACTGGCTTCCTTCCGGTGTGCCCGGCCACTCCGGGCAGCCTGCGGATGGGGGAGAGGCCCCCTGTGGGAACTGTGCATGCTGGGCTCCCCGGGGGGCCCCGCAGAGGCCTCAGTTCTGGACTGACCCGCTGTCTTCTCTTGCTTCCTCCCCTCCGCGGGCCCTCAGCCTGAAGGGGAGGAGCACCAGACTGCGCAACGCCACCGGGGTGGAGCTGTGGCGGTGCTTCCAGCGGCCCCTGCAGGACCTGCGGCAGTGGAGGGCCCTGGCCGAGCAGCTCCTGGACGTCACCGCCAGCCTGCCAGACCTGCCCTCCATTCACACCTTCCTGCCCCAGATCGAGGTAACCGCGATCCTCAGGAGGGCTGACCTGGGCAGGGGGGCGGGGAGGAGGCCACCAGCCAAGCTGTTCTTCCAGGGAAAGGCGTGTTCCTGCCTCCTCCAGGTCTGGGCAGAGCTCACTGCACCCTGCCTGGCAAGTCTTAAGTTTGCACAGGAAATGTTACTGTTGGCAGCGACGACGGTCATCCTCCGTTTGTGGGGAGGCCAAGCCTGGTCCCTGGTGTCACCCGAGGACTCTGTACTGACCCTCCCCCACCCCATCCTTCGGGACCCTCCCGCAGAGGTGAAAGCATGAGCAGTTCTGAGAGAGAGCATGTTACACAGCATTACCTTTGCTGTGTGTGTCAATTAGCATGCCTGGGACAATTGACAAATTCTGACCAATGGTAGCTTAAAAGCCAGAGACTTTCAGGTGGTCCCAGAGCGGGCCTTGCTAGCTCAACAGTATCTTTCCGGACCCAGGCTCTTTTTAGCTCCCGGCCACATCTCTCCTCATGGCCCCAAGATGGCTGCCACCACAGCAAGCTTGCATCTTCACACGAACAACATCTTGTTGAACAGCACGGGGGCAAAAAGGCTTTCTCCGTTCCCCATTTCCAACAGGGAGGCAAACCCTCCTTCCCAGAAGCCCCAGTGGACTCTTCTTACATCTCATTGGCTAGGCTAGGTCACTTGACCATCCCTGGCCCAATCACTGGGTGAGGATGATGGGCTTGCCAGGACTGGCTTATACCAATTATAGACCTAACCCTGTGGTAAAAAGTGATTAAAGAAGACCGTTTACATGATACAAACAAACTTTATTTCATACTTCAGGAGGTGGAAGTGTCCTTTTGGAGAGCTGCAAAACGGGGCAGAAGGCAGGAAGGTTTAAAAGGATAAAGAATAAAGAACAAGCTAGACAAATAGAAAATTCTTATTGGCTGACCGTCAGCCTTGTTTGGGGTGAGAAGGCCCAGGGCTGGCTTGGGTTTGGGCATCAGGGACTGGATAGCCTGCGTTTCTGGTCAAGCGGAGCGTTTACAGGGACTGGAAACTTCATCTAAGTTTCACTTTGTTGCCTCGGCACCGAGGGTAGGAGCGTCTCCATCTTGAGCCTAGAAACTTATTTCAAAACCTGTAACTGGGCTCTTTGTCACCCAAACAAAATGCTGGCTGTTTGGTGAGCAAGAAAGAGGAATGAGTGCTGGGTGAGCAGAGGGCGGTGTCCACGGCAAACGCGGGTCAACATGGCAGGTCTGTCTGTGCCGTCGCCGTGGCCTTCCGGTGTCCTGGAGTCCTGAAGCCCATGAACTTCGGGGTCTAGCGATTCTAGGACACACCGAGTGGGAGGAGACACAAAACAGTATTAGATGTAAGCCTTATTTTTAAATTTTTCTGGATGTTTTATTTTAACTTAGAGAGAGAGGGTGACACAGAATCCGAAGCAGGCTCCAGGCTCTGAGCTAGCCGTCCGCACAGCGCCGGATGCGAGGTTCGAACTCACAGACCAGGAGATCATGACCTGAGCCGAAATCGGACACTTAATCGACTGAGCCACCCAGGCGCCCCTAAGCCTTATTTTATATTAACTTTCATTCTGGTTATAAAAGCCAGGCCTACTTGGAGAATGTAAAGATTTGTGAAGAAGGCCACAAAAAGCGCCTGTGATTTCACAAGCCGTGGGACCCCTGTTGGCCTGCTGAGTGAGGTACACAGCATCACATCTGCTCTCCAACCTGGCATTTCTGGGGAGGCCCTTTAACCAGGGCTGGCTTCTCCTCCCCCTGAAGCACGCTGCTCAGCTGCACACCAGAGCCTGTGGTTTGGGGTGTCTGCTCCCATGATTCTCCACTTGGGGCTCACCCTGGAACAAGGTGTGTTTTCTCTGTTCGTATTTCTTCAGTGTCAGGGCATAGCCTTTCCATCTGGAGGTCCTGTGGGCTTCCTTCTCCCAGGCTCTGAAAGATGACTGCCCATCTTTTTTTTTTTAATGTTTTTGTTTATTTTTGAGACAGAGAGAGACAGCATGAGCAGGGGAGGGTCAGAGAGAGAGAGAGAGAGAGAATCTGAAGACAGGCTCCAGGCTCTGAGCTATCAGCACAGAGCCTGACGCAGGGCTCAAACCCACAAACTGTGATATCATGACCTGAGCTGAAGTTTGGATGCTTCATTGACTGAGCCACCCAGGTGCCCCGACTGCCCGTCTTTTTGAGGGACTGCCCAGCGCTCCCAAAGGTTAATTTTATGCGTTTTCACAGAAACCAACTTTAGGTCAGACAGTCCCAAAAAGACCCTTCGTATCTGATGAAAATCCATCTAGCCATTTCCATGCAATATTGTCACCAGTAGGCAAACACTTTCATTAATTCTTTGCAATTTTTACGTATTTGGGATCATGTTATATAGTTGTGTATCCTGAAATTTTTAGTTGGCACTTACAAGCTTCATTTAAAATGGTCTGGGGGTGCGGGGTTACCTGGGTGGCACAGTTGGTTAAGCGTCAGACTTCTCGATCTCCACTCAGGTCCTGATCTCACAGCTTGTGAGTTCAAGTCCTGCATTGGGCTCTACACTGAAAGGCGCAGAGCCTGCTTTGGTTTCTGTCTCTCCTTCTCTCTGCCCTTCCCCTGTCTATGCACACGCTCTCTCTCTCTCTCCCAAAATAAATAAACAAGCTTAATAAAGTAAATAAATAAAATAAAATGGTTCAGGAGGCCAGCCCAAGAGGGCAACATAGAAAGATCCTGAACCAGGCTGTCCTTCCATGGACACACTGAATCTATCGCTACATATGGAATAATTCCCTCTGAAAAAGACCTGAATGCTAGCGGAATGGCTGCTTCCATCAGACGGGAAAAGGGCTTTGCTGAGATGGTAGGAGAGGCAGAGACGCCGTCTGGCCCAAACCCTCTCCCCCAGCTCCGCGACCCACAATCAGGAAGCATCTCACACGTTTGGAGCTTCTCCTCGAGGTGTGAGGGGTTTGTGCCCCACGCCAGGCACCCGACCCCTGGGACCTACGATGAGCAGATAAACCCCCCAAGCACCTCACTTGGAAAACCAATGGGGTTCACGTCCTGGTGACCCAAAGGTCTTGTAGGAAACGGAGATTCTTCTGGTGGAGAGCCTGTGCACAGACTCGCTTGTCCCAGAGGCCAGTGCAAGAGTGGCAGTTTGCAAAGCACCTGGACCATATATGAAGGAGATACATTTGCTGAGCTTAGGCTGCCGGGGGAGGGGCCTGTAGGGATTCTCTCTGGGGACAGAAGAGCCGGCAGTTGCCATGAGCATCCCCCCTCATCACTAGCATGAGCGGGTGCACCCCAGCCCTGTGCTTTCCTGCTGTCTGGCTAGAGCTGGAGAGTACATGCCTTCACACAAGGAGTGCTCCTTGATCATCTGGCTGTGGTGGCCGGGGGGCTTACGTTCCTGGGGCCCACAGGAGACTGTCCCAATCGGAGAGGCAGGTCCTGTAGGGCCGTCGCTCCTGGGCCACTGCCCAGAGACCCGACTGAAACACACCTCCAGTCTTCCCGTGACAAAACCCTATTTCCTTGTCTTGGAGCGTCAGCCCAAGGGACACGCTTCAGTTTTGCCACAAAACTGAGCGGCATACGAAGGTGCTGTCAGAGAACGTAGGGCAGGGACACCGCCTCTGCACTGCCCCTTGGCTTTGCTACAGCTCACCGGTGTCTCCTGGAAATGGACTTACATATTGTTGGAACCCCCATGTTTGCAACCGCAGTGCAGGGGCCGCCTCCAGATCGCCCGGTCTGGAGACCAGCACGGTGTATGATCGTGGCCCTGTGGGCCTGTATATATTTGCATAAAAGATGCCTCCTGAGGGTCCGGCTTCTCATCAGCCCAAAGCTAGGTACTGATTGACCCCTTCTCTTGTCACACTGCCAAGTCTCAGGACCCCCTCACAAACGGTGTTGTTAAACTTAAATCAGGCTGGTGGCACCCGGCGTGCCACTCTTGGTCTCAGGATCATGAGTTCTATGCCCACGGAGGGCATAGAGCTTACTTTAAAAAACATGATCAGGCTCTTTAGACAGTCACAAAGGTTCAGGAGACCACCCAGAACTAAGGCAATGTTGAACACGTGAGGCCACTCCTTCAAGACTGGGAGAAGGAGCCGCTTCACCTAATACATAGAAACAAACACAGAGAGCCAAGAAACAAAATGAGGGAACAGAGGACTATGTTCCAAAAGAAAGAGCAAGATAAAACCTCAGGAGAAAAAAAATAAAAACCCTAATGAAATGGAAATAAGTAATATACCTGATAAGGAGTTCAAAGTAATGGTCCCAAAGATGCTCACTGATCTCAGGAGGAGAGTGGATGAACACAGTAAGAACTTCCACAAAAAAAAAAAATGTGAACAGTTAGAAGGTACCAGACAGAAGTCACAGAACTGAAGGGTAAGTAACTGCACTGAAACATACATTGGAGGGTCACGGCAGAACGGGTGAAGCAGAAGAAGGGACCGGTGAACTAGAAGACAGGGCAGTGGGACTCAGAGCAGCAAAAAGAAAAAAAGACACAGACGTCCAGAAAGCACAGTGAGTTCCAGATACGATGAACCCAAAGCGACCCACACCAAGACACATTATAATTAAAATGTCAAAAGTGCAAAATAAAGATAGGATCTTAAGAGTAGTGAGAGAAAAAGAACGTGTGACATACAGGGGAACCTGCAGACGACAGCAGGCCAGTTGGCCAGCAGACACCTGGACAGACATTTATCCAAGGAAACTTACAGATGGCCCTCAGGCACGTGAAGAGACGTCCCATCACTCATCTGCAGGGGAGTGCGGATCAAACCAACGGCGGGACATCACTCCACACCCATTGTTAGAGTGACGAAAATCTAATGGCAAGAAATGATACCCGTTGGTGAGGATGTAAACTGACGCAGCCACTGTGGAAAAACAGTATGGAGGTTCCTCAAAAAAATTAAAAATAGAGCTACCATATGATTCAGCCATTCTGCTTCTGGGTGTTTATCCAAAGAGAACAAAACCACTAATTTGAAAAGGTAGACGCACTCCATGTTCATTGTCTCACTGATTACAATAGCCAAGGGCTGGAAACAACCCAAGGGTCCACTGATGGATGAATGGATGACAGAAGACGTGATTCTGTCTCTGACTCTATCTCTATTTCTGTCTCTATCTCTATCTCTAATTGTACCCATCTCTACATACATATACATGTCTGTATCTATATAGATATATAAAGAAATGCTACCCAACCATAAAAGAATGAAATCTTGCCATTTATAATAACATGGTTGGACTTTGAAGGCATCATGTTAAGTGAAATTAGTCGAACAGAGAAAGACAGATAATCACATAATCCCACCTATATGTGGCATCTGAAAAAGAAAACCAACCCCGTAGGTACAGAGAACAGAATGGAGGTGGCAAGTGGGGAGGGGTGTTGGGGGCAGGAAAAATGGGAAAGGGGCTCAAAGGTTACAGACTTGCCATTATAGAAGAAGTAAGTCATGGGGTTGTAATGCACAGCACGGTGGCGATAGTCAATGTTGTAGTTCATCATAAAAGTTGCCAAAAGAGTAAATCTGAAAAGTTCTCATTGTCATGAGGAAAAAAGAAATGATAACTCTGGACGGTGACGGTTGGCACTAGAGTTCTCATAGTGGTCATTTCACAGTATATACACATATCGAATCATTATGTTGTGCATCTGAAATGAATATAATGTTATGTGTCTATTATACTTCGATGAAAAACATTTTAAGGAAAAAAGATACAGTGTTTCCCAAAAGTCATCACTTTAAATGGCTGCATAGTATTCCACAGTATTTTTTCTTCTGTGTGTACAGGATTTAGGTTGTTTCCAGTATTCCTTGTCATAATTTGTATATAGTGAAGGTCTGTGTACACAGATTTTGGTCTCCATTTCTATCATTTTCCTCCTCATGTTGCTGACAAAAGACTAGAGCCGGAGAGAAGTTAGGGTGCTTGTTCAAGGTCAGACCACTTAAGACGCCGAGCTGAGGCCAGAATCTTAAGTTCCTTATTCCTGCTTTCACACTGGGTCCTGGGAGCAGGTCTGCTGTTTACAATATGGCAATTTTATTATTATCATTTGACTGTTGAGGAAACCATGTCCCAGAGAGGGGAAGGCACTTGTTCAAGGTCACACAGCGACTAAGTGGCAGAACTGGCTTTGACCCAGGTCTGTTTGACTCTATGGCAAGTGCTTTTCCCACTAGATCAGATTGCATTTCCCTCCTGTCCTCTGCACTGGGGCAGAAAGCTACCCAGGACCTGTGCCAGGCGGGAGGGAAAGGTACTGTCTTTCTAGAGTGTGACTCTGGACTCCCGGGGCAGTGGGTTGGAACAGGTGAGCAGGACTGTGGTTTGTGCACGCAGCGTGCAGGCTGGGATCATGCCTCGCATTGCGCTCACGAGCCTTTCCCAGGCAGGATGGATTTCACGGGCCAGGCTCAAGCCGCCAGCCCTGTTTTTCCTGGCTCGGCTCCTGCACTTAGCCTCAGCGTAGCCTGTCGACCTGCAAAGTTCCTCCAGAACTAAGGCATCAGGCCCCAAAGTTGGGCGTGGCTGAGATGCTAGTTTCCAAGGATGACTGTAACAAAGTTCCCAAACTAGATGGCTTAAGGCGATGGAAACTCACTCTCACACAGCTCTGGAAGCTGGAAGTGCAAAGTCAGGGGGTCTAGAGGGCCACGCTCTCTCTGAAGGCTCTGGGGACAATCCTTTCTGCCTCTTCTAGCTCCTGGAGTTTGCTGGCCCGTCCCTGCAATCTTGGCCTTCTCTGTCACACGGACAGCTTCGCCCCACATGTCCTCACATTGTCCTGCCTCGGTGCCTGTGTGTCTGGGTCCAGATTTCCCTTTTTAATAAGCACACTGGTCATACTGGATTACGGTCCATCCTAATGACCTCATTTCAACTTGATCATCTCTGTAAAGACCCTGTCTCCAAATACAGCCACATTCTGAGGTAGTCGGTGGTGCGGGGAGGGTTATAACTTCATATCTTTTGGGGTCCACAATTCAACCAGTAGTGGCCAGTTAGATGGGTACAAGCCGTCTGTTACTGTGCGTCACGGTTCATGCTGAATAAGCACCGCCCCATTTCGGCCCTCATAGCAACCCCAGGAGTTGGGTGTGACTGTGCCTATTTCACAGATGTGAAAACTGAGGCTCAGAACTACCCAAGGCCTCCCAGCTAGTATGGAGCTTACACTCGTGATGGCAACTTCTCAGCCTGAATTCTTATCCACTGTGACGTTGTGTCCGGGTTTTCTGAAAAGGGGGTGGAGGGCGCCCTCCCGATAGAGGCTGGTTCTCTCGGTGGCTGGTCCCACATGGCTGCCCTCATCGGCGGCGACACCGGTGCAGCTGTGTCGGCCATGCTTAGGCTGCCCTTCCTCCAGGGACTCTCTGCCCTTCCAGAGCTGTTGGCCACACCGCCTTCTCTGGGGAGGTGTCTCGGATTTCCCCAGCTAGGGTGTTCAGCTCTGCCCCCAACACCCACAGGGCTCTGTCAGAACTTAAAGGGAAAGGATCGCTTTCTGCCTTGGGTTGCAGGTACCTACCTGGGCTGGGGCCTTTATCCCTTCCCAGCCCTATGCCCAGCTCTGTGCCTCAGCAACATCACCGAGTATAAAATGGAAGGACTTAGCCAGCCGAACACAGTTCCCTTGGCCTCTGGGACCCTGGGCCCTCAGATCAGCAAGAGGTGCTTACTCCAAATGGCTAGTCAGTCAGCAGAAGCCTGAGGTTGGCACAGGGCTTTGGCAGGAAGAGTGAGTGTAGGCTGGGAATGCGGTCAGGGCAGGCTTCCTGAAGGAGACGGGGCCTGGGCTGTGCAGAGTGCAGGGGGTGTGGGAGCCAGTCGCCCATCACATAAGTCTCCTTTAGGCCCCTCCTTCACCTGGCGAGCTCCTGCACATCACGGCTCCACTCAGATGTCACCTCCTCTAGGGAGCCCTCCTGAATTCCCACGTGCTCCCATAGGCCCCTAGCCTCTTCAGAATGTCCCCAACAGCACCCAAGGGGTAGTCCCGCTGCTGCCAGTGATGGGAGGATCCTCGAGTAAAGGATCCACCCGGTTCAGTTCAGGTGCAGCCGCGGTGTGGGCGGTCGATGCTGGGGGACACTAGGGGGCAGCGGGCAGTCAGGAGCTGCTGTGGTCCAGGGGTCCAAGCTGAGTCCGCCGTGGGCACGGGCAGCGGGGATGGATGGAGAGGAGGTACAGCTCTTGCTCAGGCTTCCCGGTCCTGCCCTGGGGGTCACTGAGGCCTTGTCACCCGTAGGCGGCCCTGGCGGAAAGCTCGCGCTTGAAGGAGCAGCTGACGGTGCTGCAGCTGAAGAGGGACCTGCTGAAGAGCGTCTTCGGCCAGGACAAGGCCGCGGCCCTGCTGGAGCAGGCGGCCAGCTCCGTGCGGGACAGGGACCTGCTGCACAACGGCCTCCTGCAGAGGAAGAGCAAGCTGCAGGTGCGTGCCGCGGCTGCCCGGCCACCGTGCTGGGGACAGCCCTCCGGGGAGGGAGGCAGGGGGCCCGGACCCCTCCCTCGGCGCCACCACTGGCCGCTGGGTAGCCTGCCCTAGCTCGTTGTCCCCCAGGGTCTCAGCTCCTCACCCGTGACCCGGTGCGATTAACGTACTCTCCTTGGAACCAGGGTCCTGGGTCCCTGCTGTGCCCGCCCCTGCCCCTGAATCTCTCTCGACAAATGAGACTGTCTTCCAGAGGAAGCCAGGGTGGGGGTCGAGGTGGGGGGAGTGTGTCTAATGAGAAAATGCAGAGAAAATTGCCTGGAAACTTCAAACCACCTGGAGATGGAAGCGAATAGTGTTAGGAGCATATTCCTGAATGATTGCACGACATCAGAGGGGTAACGTGGCATCATGGGTGGTGTATTCTTTTACGTAACAAATGTTTGCCGAGCATCTGATGATGATGACGACCTAACGCCCGGGCACTGAGAGAGGCCGGGCACTCGCTGAGGGCGCCATTCACATCCAGGATCTCGACTCACCCAAGTAGCAGACACTTAGCAAACATCTTAGGGTTTGTGGGGCAGACGTTCTCTGCTGCGGCTCCTCGGGTCTGCCGCTGAAGCATGAGAGCGGCTATATGTGAACCGGCCGTGTCTCAATAAAACTTTATTGACAAAAACAGGCTTCCGGTGGGATTTGGTGTGTGTGCATTACGGGGTGCAGTTCTGTGCAAGGGAGCAGAGCAACTGTCATGTGAGGACACCACGGTGACTCCAAGGAGGGGCATCCAACCCCAGCGAGGGCTCTGGGAAGGCTTCCTGGAGGGGGTGACGCCTGAATGGATACCAGCCGGCCAGTAGAAGGCTGGGGTTTGGTGGCGAGTGGCTGGTTGTAAAGGGTGTCTATAAGGGAATTTCCTAATCTATGTGCTGTCCCTTTGTGTGTCTCTGCAGAGCCTTCTGGCTCAGCACAAGGATTTTGGGGCCGCTTTCGAACCCCTACAGAAGCAGCTCTCAGACCTCCAAGGCAGGGTCCACGCGGAGAACGGCCTTCAGCGGGACCTTCCTAGAAAACAGGCCCAGCTTTCCCGGTTGCAGGTAAGGGCTTTTCGGGTCCTGAGCAGCCCCACTCAGGTGCCCAGCTGCGTCTCGAAGCAGCTCCCCTCTTGCTGGCCAAACAGCAGCCACAGAGCACCCCGCACCTGAGATCTGACCTTCCGTCCAGATCTCTGCTAGGTTGACCTGGTGGCTTCTGGCCTCTGCGGGACCTTTCGCACCTGCAAACCTCGAATTCTGGAGCCTCAGAAAATGATGAGCTAGACTCCGTTTACTCTGTTTATCCCACATCTAACGTTGATATTTCATTTTTAAAATTGCCCTACTGAGTGTTCCTGATGGTACAGAGGCCTTAAGTTAAGTGGTCTGATTTTGGAAGTGAGAATAAATATCTTAAAACACAGGCAGACTGCCCGTAGGCAGACTGTCGATATGACTGGCTTGACAAGGAGGCGGCAGGGTTTTAAATGCACGTGATGCAAGTCCCGTTTCAGAACTCAGGCACTGCTCAGACATGCTTTGAGATGGTTCTTAGGAAGATACTAAAAACGGTGTATCCAGGGGCTTTAAAACTACAGTTGGGGCGTGATTCCCCACGAGGAGAGGCGATCATCAAGCAAGAATCCAGACGGGAGTTTGACCCCTCCCCCCCAGAGATGCCTTCCAGGCTGTAACAGTTTGTTTTCATGGTGTCCTAGGATGGTTTTGTCTCCTTTTAAAAATTCTCGTCAGCTCTGAGAGGCCCATCAGATGGCCACACGGTGTAGCCACTGGGGTGGGGGAGCCCCGTCACGCGGGGACCCTCCCAAGCTCCCCCACTCAGAGCCCCCCCATCAGCTCCCATGGTAGGAAACGAACAGGACGGTCACACTTGCTCCTTTTTACTGCAGGGACTGCAGGAAGAGGGGCTGGACCTGGGGGCACAGATAGAGGCCACGAGGCCTCTCGTCCAGGGGAACCCCACCCACCAGCACAAAATGGACCAGCTCTCTGCCGACTACCAAGCCCTGCAGAGGTCTCTGGAGGTAAAACCAGGCCCCTGGGATCCTACGCTCTATGCCTTTACTTCCTTCATTTCTTCGAACCTTTCTTTTTTCCTGTTCCCTTCCTTTCTTCCCTTCCTCATTCATTCAGCGGGTGATTCCGGAGCGATCCCCCAGTGGCCAGGCGGTGTGCTCGGCCCCTGAGGATGAAGGCAGCCCCAGGCAGACAGCCAAGCCCCTGCTGCCAGGGTCAGATTCTAGTGGGTAGATGGACAGTGAGTCGGCAAAACAAGTTCATATACAGTGCCAGCCATGCCAGGGGGCCAAGGAACAGAACAGGCTGCTCAGGTCCTAACAGCCTCAGGTGCAGGGGGCGTGGGCGAATGCCCTGTTAAGGGCAGGTTGAAAGTTGCACCCCGACAGCCTGGAGCCTCCTCTGCGGCGCCCTCTAGTGGCCACGCGGGTCTCGGTGGCGCCCGCGCAGAGCTGCCTTCCCTTTGAGCCCTGGGAATGGAACAGGGCGCAGGCATCTTCAAAACTGGCCCCAGGACAACTTGAAATGACAGATAAAGATGGGGTCCCAGGTCTATGTTTGTGACAAGCGCCCTAGGGATTGTGGAGCCGGCTCTCAGGCCGCCGCACCTCCAGAAAACTTAGTCTAGGGGCACCTGGGTGGCTCAGTTGGTTGAGCATCCGACTCTGGGTTTCCGCTCAGGTCATGATCTCACGGTTCTGTGTTCGAGCCCTGAACTGGGCTCTCCTCTCATAGCGTGGAGTCTGCCTGGGATTCTCTCTCTCTGCTGCTCCCCTGCTCGTGTGCTCTCTCTCTCTCCCCTTCTCTCAAAATAAATAAACTTAAAAAAATAAATTAATTAAAAGCCTTGCGTGACACAGCAATAAAAGGGGACGATACTTCCTGGAAGAAGCATTTAGACAATACATGAGGAACTCGATGGAATCGGAACATTAGCATTCGGCAACTCCTAATCATACTCAGTTAATGCTCCTTCTTATGATTATCACGATCAATCACGATATCATTGGATATCGGCCTTAAAGCTGATGTTTCTGTCCCTCTGGGCTCCACGGTCTCCCAAAGGGCAGGGACAGGGGTTCCTAGTTCTCTCTACTTCCCCACTTCAAACGTGAGACTGCCAGCTGCTAATCCGTGAAGTGGAGTTAAAAATCAGTGCATCTAGACCTTACGCATCAGGTAGAGCCATGTTTTCTGAAACTCACTGAGGGTGTGGTTGCCGTGACCCTGCAGATGGGTGCCGCCATCCTGCTTCCCCAACGCAGAGCTGCCCCGTAGCTCTACAGGGTTTCCCGAGCCACCCAGGTGCCCCACTCAGGGTTTTTTAAACCTAATAAGTCCATTGCCCATGGCCCAAGCAATTTTCCTGTCTCCCCCTGGGGGTTACAGACCCCACTAAGCCCCCGAGGCCATTGAAGGCATTGGGTTTGACACTGGTGCACAGGGACGGGGTGGGGGTGGGGGACCGTGGTAGCGACAGTGCGGAGAAGTGGCATTTTAGGTGACCGTTCAGCCTCTCTTCACCGGTTTGTTGCAGGAAGCTGGGACGCCCCCTCTCCGTATTCTCAGCTCCAGCGGGCCTGGCATCCAGTGGTGTCAGCCAGTGTCTAGAAGCAGGAGAGCAGGGCTTGTGTGGCTGGAGCCCCGGGGGTCTGACCGGCCTGCAGTGGGTGGAGGGGGAGGGGCTCAGAGGTCCCTACGTGGGGTGGCCGGGACAGGCCCCCGCCTTTCCTGAAGGCAGAGAAGAACATGGCCCTGGCCTCAGAGAGCTGGGAATGGGGTGACCCAGAGGAGACGGGGGAAAAGCAAGACCGTTTTCAAAAACTATCAAAGTATAATCGTATATAGGAAAGAGAACAGGTACATGTGTGGTTCAATGAAGTTTTACAAACGGAACACATCCATGTTATCAGCACCTGGATCATGACATGGAATACCAGCTCCCCCAGCCCCTAGAGCCCCGCAGGGCCCCCCAGTCACTGCCCGCCACTCCTGGGACAGAAGGTGACCCCGATTTTTTACTCGGAACATCCCAGACTGGGTTTGCCTGATTTTATACGTTATTTTAATGCAATTAGATGGAATGCTTTGTGTGTGTGTGTGTGTGTGTGTGTGTGTGTGTCTGTCTGTCTGTCTGTCTGGCTTCTAGCCGTCCACATGCTGGCTGTGAACTCATCCAGAATGGTATTAGACTAGTGCCTAGATCGCTTGTTCTAGGGATGAATGTACCTCAACATACTCATCCACACTTCTGCGGATGGGCACGTGGGTGGCTTCCTGTCTTCCTGTTACGTCAATGCTGCGTGCATGCATTTTGGTGAAGACATGCTTGTATCTGTTAGGTATCCACCCAGGGGTGACGTGAGTGGGTGAGTCTCAGTAAATACTGACATGCAGTTTTCCCAAACAGTCCGTGATTCACACCCACACCAGTGCTGGACAGGAGCTCTTGCCCACACCCTCATCCAGACCTGGTAACGTCCATATGAAAGTTAGAGACTTAGAGACACTTCAGGTGTCTCAGTCAGTTAAGCGTACAACTTCAGCTCAGGTCGTGATCTCACAGTTTGTGAGTTCAAGCCCCGCGTTGGGCTCTGTGCTGACAGCTCAGAGCCTAGAGCCTGCTTCTTATTCTGTGTCTCCCTTTCTCTCTGACCCTCCCCTGCTCATGCTCTGTCTTTCTCTGCCTCTACTCCACTAAAAAAAAAAAATAATTTTAAAAAAAGTTTAGAGACACTTTAAATCAGAGTTGGTCTTTCTGGAGTAAATCCCCCTACTGTGTGCAAGGGAGGACTAGCGTCTCCCGTTCCTGCTGGGTGGGAAGCCCTGGGGGCCATCTTGCCCGGAGGAGGGTCTCGGGGCCCTGCAGGTGGGGTGGCCTGGGGTCCCACCTTTGCCCTGGGCCCCCTGGGGCTATGCTGCAGGACCTCACGGACAGGTGTGAGCAGAGCGTGCGGGAGCAGTGCACCTTCAGCCACGGGCTGCTGGAGCTGAGACAGTGGATCGCCGTGGTCACCCAGAAGCTGGAGTCACACAGGGAGGAGACGGGCCCGAGGGACGCCCAGTGCCTGGAGGCCGAGGTCGAGGTAAGATGGCAGTTCCTTCACCTGCATCCCCCGAAGCAGGCTTGGGAGGCCAGAGATCCCATACTGGGGGACAGAGTCCCCTGCCCCGAGAGCTCATTGAGTGTGTGTGCGCGTGTCCTTTAGAGGCTGCTGGCTGAACTCCC
Source organism: Helogale parvula (assembly GCA_004023845.1). Taxonomy (NCBI): domain Eukaryota; kingdom Metazoa; phylum Chordata; class Mammalia; order Carnivora; family Herpestidae; genus Helogale; species Helogale parvula. Next base: position 186,624 of record PJEM01002945.1, read on the forward strand.
GGAGAAGGAGGCGCAGCTGCCCCTGGTGGAAGCATATGGCCAGCTGGTGATGCAGAAATCTTCTCCGGAAGGGGCTGCTGCGGTCCAGGAGGAGCTGGGGGAGCTGGTGGAGTCATGGCAGGCCCTGAAGCTGCTGGAGGAGAGCCTGCTGAGGTGAGGTCCCCGCTCTGAGCCTGGTCTCAGACGACACCCCCGTTCTACCTGGGGGAGAGCTCACGGTGCCTGTAGAACAGGTGGCGGTGGGGGGCGGGGCGCAGGTGCCAGGCGCCCCTGTGTGTCTCCAGTCTGGCCCAGGGGCGATTCCGGCAGGAGCAGTGGGAGCAGAGAGGCGCCCCCACTTGGGGGCTAGCCTGCACCCCATCCTGGCTTGGGCCTCCCCTGCATCGACAGGCACATGTACTTTAAGGGTAACACGGGCCGCAAGTAGGAAACTGGAAACGCATGAGCCCTGGGAGCGTTCTGACAAACCCCCGGGGTCGTCACGGACCTGTGAAGACCAGAAGCCGGCTCCCACCCCACGGGGCCCCAGTTCGACTGCTCCTGTGACCCGGTGAGTCCCCATCATGTCACCGCACTGACCGGGCCGTTTGTCTTCTCAGCCTCGTCAGAAACCAGCCGCTGCAGAGGACGGAAGTGGATTCAGGGAAGAAAACGATTTTCACCAACAACATTCCCAAGACTGGGTTTCTCATCAATCCCACGGATCCTGTTTCCGGGCATCACCGCAGGGTGAGTCTGCCGCGTGGGGCTTCCACGGAGAGGCCAGACCCGGAGCCAGAGATGGTGGGTGGTCTTCAACAAAGCCCCTTCCCTGCCTGGGGCCACGTGCTCAGCTCGGGACACGGCCATGTCCTGTCCTGGGTGTCGCCCTGGACAGAGGGACTCAGAGACCCCAGACCTGGGCCACGGGGAAGGTCAGAAGTGTCGCCTGGGGGGTGCCGGGGGGGCTTAATCAGTTGAGTCTCCGACTTCGGCTCAAGTCGTGATCTCACAGTTCATGGGTTCATGCCCCACATCAGGTTCTGTGCTGATAGCTCGGAACCTGGAGCTGCTTTAGATTCTGTCTCCCTCTCTCTGACCCTCCCCTGCTCACGCTTTCTGTCTCTCTCTCTCTCTCAAAAAACGAACAAACAAACATTAAAAAAATAAAAGAAGTGGGCAGGCAGGTCCTCAACCCTCGGGAACTGCTGGCCTCAGACTGAAAACGAAAATCACGCGAGATGGGTACTGTGTGTACTTTGTTCAAAAGAACTAACCCAGCCATCTCGTATCACCCAGCCCTTCTCCTGACAGCTTTCTAAAAAAAAAGGAACCACATTGAAAAGACATGCCTTCCTTGGTCTTCAAAAACAACACGACCCCCGTCCCTCCATTTTTCCTTGTATCGCCCATTCCCAAATCACTGAGTGTAACCGAGCCCTGAGGTCCACACCTGGAGCCGGGGTACTGCTGTGAGTGACACAGAATCACTTCCAACCCACGGGAACTTAGAACATTTTGAGGAGGGAGGAGATGGAAACCACAGGCAAGGAAGTAAGGGTTTGCAGAAAGCGCGGTGGGCAGTGGCAGTGGCCGAGGGGCAGATGCTGTAGGGGCTGCTGCCGAGGGACCGTGACCTGGGTGTGGGGCAGCAGAGCCCTCCTGGGAAAATCGACGGATCAGGGGAATCCTCACGGCTGAGCAGGAGTCAAGGAGAGGAGAGAGGGATGGGTTCCAGGCAGTGGAGGCAGCGTGTGCAGAGACCCAGAAGGAGACCGCACAAGGGCCAGTGGCCAAGACGCGGCTATGGCTCGGGCTCAGAGGGAGGGGAGGGCGGCTCTGGCTTGGAGTCAGGCAGGAGCAGAACGCGAGACCCTCGGACCACACTGAGGAGTATGAGCAAGGGCCTTGCCAAAGGGAATTGTGTTTTATTTATTCATTTAATTTTTTAATTTCTTTTTTATGTCTTTATTTTATTTGGAGAAAGAGAGGGAGACACAGAATTGGAAGCAGGCTCCAGGTTCTGAGCTGTCAGCGCAGAGCCCAGCGCGGGGCTTGTACTCACAAACTGTGAGATTATGACCTGAGCCAAAGTCAGACGCTGAACTGACTGAGCACCCAGGCGCCCCAGGACTTGCGTTTTAGACAGCTCACTCTGACCACATGGCCCAGAGGGGGACAGGTGTGGTGGAAGAGCAGCCACTGTGATGGCCGTCCCGGTAAGAAATGGTGGTGGCTGCCACCAGGAGACCAGCAGGTGGCCACGGCAATCCGTGGTCGCAGCTCCAGTAAGTTGGGGCTGAAAGTGCAGTAGTTCCTGCAAGCTCTGCTGGCTCCCGTCCACGAGGTTCTGCAGCACAGCTCTGGGGAGCCCAGGGGGACCCTGAGCCCTGGATGAGACAGAGACCCTGGCTCCCCCCAACCCTGCAGGACCTGAATTATAATTCAGTTCCTAGCGTGGCCGGTTGACTAGAAAGACATTCCTCCCTCCCCCGCTCCAGGCTTCCCTCGTCACCTTTGGGCACCCTCAGCCCTACCCTCTGCCTCACAGGGAAGCCATGGGATGTGTGGCCAGTAGGCCGATGCCCCTCTGTGCTGTGAATTCTGCAGGCCAATCTGCTCCCAGAAGAAGGCAGCCAGGAAGATTTCTCCCAGCTCCTGCGGGGCTTTGAGCAGTGGTTGGAGATGGAAAATGCCAAGCTGGTTCGAATCATCGCAATGAGAACAGCTAGAGCCAAGGATCTGAGGGCCCGGGAAACGAAGCTGCAGGTTTGTTCCCGTGGAAAGGCCTTCCTTTTGACCCATGGATTTGTTTGCCTACAGGGAGTTCTTAAAAAAAAAAAAAAAAGCACACACATGGCTTGTGAACCATTTTCATTTGTATATAAACAATCGTCTTTAAATTTTTTTGGTTCACATATTTTATTTTTATTTTTAAATGTTAATGTTTATTGATTCTAGAGAGGGAGAGAGTGGGTGGGGGGAGGGGCAGAGAGAGAGGGAGACACAGAATCCGAAGCAGGTTCCAGGCTCTGAGCTGTCAGCACAAAGCCTGACTCAGGGCTCGAACTCACAAACTGTGAGATCATGACCTGAGCTGAAGTCGGACGCCTCACTGACTGAGCCACCGAGGTGCCCCTGTGGTTCACATGTTTTAGAACTTTCGGAGAACCGTTCATTGATTCAGCCTCCTTCTGTATTCCCTGGCTTGAGAAATATCACTACTCATCACGACTCTTATACATCAGCAAGCGGTTGCTGTGTAACAAACCGTTCCATCAGTTTGGGGTTTCAAACAGCAAACATTTATTTGGCTCATGGCTCCGAAGGTTGGCCATTGAGGCTGAGCCCATCTGGGCAAAGCTTCTGGTCTTGGCTGGGCTCCCTTATTTGCTGTCAGTTATAGGTTGGCTGTGTGGCTCTACTTTTGGGGGCTGGCAGACTGTTGGGGACGAGCACGAGACAGAGCACACAGTCCTCGTCATCTTGTGGGACAGCCCAGGCTTCTTGGAGCAGAGGTATCATCTCAGAGAGCAGGTGGGAGTACACTAGGCTCCTGAGGGAGTACACTAGAGCAGGAGCTGGTGCATCACTTCCCCTGTATTCTGTTGGACGAAAGAAGTCACAAGGCCAACCCATGTTCATGGGGAGGGAAATCAGACTCCGCCTCTTGATAGAAGGACTCAGCGTCATACTGCAAAGGTCATGAACATGGCTGTGAGGCAGGACGGGGGCGGCATGGCCATTTTCACCGTCCTTCCATCGTAGATCTTTCTCTTCACTCCCATATCTAATTAGTCACCAAGCCCTCCTGGATTCCACCTCCCAGGAGTTTTTGTTTCTGTCCCCTCTGACTACCACAATATTAATCTAGATACTTAACTGTTTTTGACCTTGATTATGGCCATAGCCTCCCAGCTGGCCTTCTTTCTTCCTGATGGGCCCCCAACCCGGGTCCTGGCTCATTCTGCAGCCAGAGTGACCTTCAGCATCATGAATCTGACTTTTTCCTTCCCTGGATGTAAACCTTTCCATATAGGGTCCAGCCCCCCCGAAGCATATCATACGAGGCCTTTCTCATCTAGGCCTCAGCCTACCTCTCTTTTTTCTTATTTCTCTGCAGTTTTATTAGGATATGCTGGGATTTGGATTTCTTTTTATTTTTCTTACTTGGGATTCATCTGGATTCTGGATTCTGTAGTCTCGAGTCTTTCTGGAAAATTCTAGAAAATTCTCTGATATTAACTAACATATTGCCCCTGCCTTATCTGCTTTCTCCTCTCCTGCTGTGATGCTGCTTCCTGTTATTCCTCCTCACTGTGGGCTCTGTGTTTCCTACTTTGTCTTGCGTCTTGTTCATCATCTCTTGGTTGCATTCTGGAGAGTTTTTCTTTTTAATTTTTTTATAGTTTATTTATTTTTGAGATTAAGAGAGACAGAGCATGAGTGAGGGAGGGGCAGAGAGAGGGGGAGACACAGAATCCAAAATAGGCTCCCGGCTCTGAGCCGTCAGCACAGAGCCCAATGCGAGGCTTGAACCCATGAACCGTGAGATCCATGACCTGAGCTGAAGTTGACGCTTAACCGGCTGAGCCATCCAGACGCCTCTGGAGAGTTTGTCTCCCCTACCTTCTGGTTTACTAATTCTCTCTTTTGCTCTGTCCCATTCACTATTACACATGTCTGTTAAGCCTTTAACCTTTGATATTGTATTCGCCAGTTCTAGAATTTCTACCTGGCTCTTTTGAAATACCGCCCTGTCACTTTTTGTAGCTTCCAGATCCTTCCTTAATTTTTTAAGTCTGGTTTTTAATTCTTGTAGCACAGTAGCTGTGTTTATATATATAGTGCATCTAATAATTCTAGTATCTCAAGTCATTTAAGGAGCATTTCTTTTGCATGTTGTTTCTTTTGTTCATATTGTCAGTGTCTTACATGTATGAGGCCACTTTGATTATGTGCTGGGCATTGTGTTTGATGAGATAGATGTAGGGGTAATGTGAGATTCAGGATAAACTCTTCTCCAGAGAGGATTTTGAGACTCCCAAGCAAGGAGGGCTTTATTGTTCTGAATCCAGTGAGTCCAAGTTCAAAGCTTGAGGCTTCCTGGACCACTAGACTTTAGTCCACTGAATGTGAGTTTACTTCTGATTCACCTTTAGGAGTCTCAGCCACAGGGGGAACTGATTATCAGAGTCTCCGCCCCTGCAGGGCCCAGACCTTGACCTTTGTCTCTGCAGCCCCATGAGGCTGCCCAACGCATGATGTGTTTCACAACTGTTCCAGATTGGCAAAGGTCCTGCAGGCAAAAGCTGGTCTGAACAGTGGCCTTTCCTCTCTGGGTTTCACCCAACTTCCTGATGTGTCTTGCTCTCTTGTTAACTCTTTGATGACTTTTAAGTGTTTTTAATACTTTGTTTCAGTTAGAAGGTGGGTCCAATTACCTATGACGAGGAAGTCCTTGTGTCCCTCCTATCTCTCATTTGGCCACGACTCTCACTTCAGAGAGAGACTTACAGTTGCCCCCACTTAAGCTTCCTGGATCTTACAGGGTTCCCATTCTAGTCGACCCGAGAAACTCAGCAACCTGCCTGCATCACCCCGCTAGTGGGATGGGGTGGAAACAGGATCTGAAGCCAGAATTTACACCCGCACGCTCGGATCTGCAGCCCTGCTCATAGCCCCACATCACTACTTCTCAGGAGTCCTGAGGACACCAAGTGCCACCCCGGGGTGACCCAGTACTGTAGTTTGATAGAAAAATCTGCCCAATCCCAGTAGCACTATGCCAGGCTTACGCATGCCGGCAGAAAAGCATGTTCAACAATGGTAGCTTTTATAATGATGGTAACTCTTCCGTCAGACCCTCTGCGGACTTGGTTCTAGAATGTCAGAGACGGAAGTGACCAAGGAGGTCAGGGACGCACCTGTCCCTCTCGCGCAGGCATTCAAGCTGCATCATTCCAGAGAGTGACTGCCTGGCCTTGGCTTGAATTTGCTCCATGGGCTGCTCATGTCATGACAGGTTCCTTCAGCTGTCTCTCAAGGGAAACTTGATTGGCTCCTCCTTCCTAGCCAGGGGGGCCATCTGGGCCATTCGGAAGGTACACACGACTCTGCCGGTCCCCCACAGGAGCTGGAGGCTCGGGTGCCCGAAGGTCAGCATCTCTTCGAGAACCTCCTTCACGTCGGGCCAGCAAGGGGGTCCTCAGATGAGCTCGAGGACCTGCGTTACCGGTGGATGCTGTACAAGTCCAAGCTCAAGGACTCCAGCCACCTGCTGGTAGGTGTTGAGGACATGCAGGTCCCAGGCCCCCCTGGGGGTGGGGCTACGGCAGAGCCCGAGCTCCTCTGGGGAGATGCAGCTGGGCCATGTCATGTCTGCCCCAGGCCTCCACACACCCCATGCCTCCACACACCAGACTCGGAGAGAGAGGGAGGCTCATGGGACCCAGGGCTTCCTTGCAAGATGTCATTTGGCCATCCTGCCGCCCCGTGAGGCTGGCACCCCAATAACAAGTCACGGTTGACATCTGCGGAGCACTTGCCGCCGACTAGGCTGAAATCTTTATCACCCCATTGGGTCCTTACACCAGCCTCCAAAGGGGGCGCTGAGATGGAGAACCTGAACTCCTGGGCCGAGGAGCCAACAAGCCAGCATTCAAGCACGTCCTGTCGCGGAAGGCACGGTGCAGGGGCACGCTGGCCGGGGGACCGGGGCCCTGGCATCTGGCCCCGGCCCTCCACTCATCTGCTCCGCAGTTGCCAACAATCACCTTCCCGCTTTGCGTCCCCCACGTCTCCTCACACAAAACGATGGCAAAGCCACAGCTGACTAGTAATAACAGCCCGAATTAAATACTGTGTCCTCATAAAAACCCTACAAAGGAGGTCCTGTTGTTATTCCCTGAGAAGCGATGGGGAAACTGAGGCACAAGGGTTAGTCCAAGGAGGGGGGCAGTTGAGACTGAGGTTGAAAGGGCCCTCAGACTCCCAGACGCCCCGACGCCAAGCTTCAGGGCTCTGGCTTTGCCTTCCCCACCCCAGCGACCGTGGCCACTAGGTGTCAGCGCAGCCCCAGCCAGGTGGCCGCCAGCCTGGCTTCCCAGACGGAATCCCACCTGGGCCTAAAGTGCGTTAAAAAGCTCATTAAATTGAATCACCTGCTGGCGCAGCCTGTCCAGATGACCAGAAGTTTTAAAGAAACACCCCCCTGACAAAATGAATATTCCATTACAGGCTCTGCTGGGATTTGAGTATCACTCACTTAACGTTTTTTCTCCCTTTTCCTCTCCTTCCTGAAAAATAACAGACGCAGAGTTCTCCAGGGGAGCCGACTGGATGCCAAAAGGTACGGCGTCTGCCATCTGCTCCGCACGCTAGAGGGCAGGGTGTCTGGAGGTGGGTAGGGCTGTGACCTGAAGCCAGACCCCCGGGCTTTCTGGAAGGTTCCACGAGGCTCTGAGGACCACTGACGGGGAATGAGCTCTGGGCTGCGTGGAGCCGGGTTCTGGGGTCCTCGGGAGGCCCCCAGAGTGTGCAGGACGCACTCAGCTGGGACAAACCCAGGACAGTGGAGGGACCCTGGAATCTTCATCCCAAACCAGGATGTGGGGAGGGAACAAAGACACCATTAACACCATTAAGGGTGTCCCTGCCTTAGGGAAAACCCGATGGGAATGGATGTCCCCTTTTGCAAGGGAGCACTATTGTCTCCAGCCCCGGCCCAGGAGAGTATGCCTTCAGCAGTCTCTACTCCGGGTTCCTCAACATCCCTAATGCCATGAAATCTGTTTCCAGGTGCTTTGCACCCTGGGCTTTCTTCTTGGTCCCCAGTGGGTGTTCACGCGTCACGTCTGCAGGAGAGTGGGTGTCCCAGGGACTGGGTAGGGCAGCCATGAGACCAACACAGTGCTTTGGAGCCAAAGCACTTGGTAGCTTTGGGCAAATTGCTTTGCCTCTTGGGCCTTACTCTCCCCATCTGTAAAATGGGATTATCAAGGCTGACCTTATTCATGAATGAATCCTGAGGACCATGTGAAGTGTCGTTTGTAGAGTCCTTCAGAGAGACTGTGGCCCTGCTGTTCCCCCCTAATTTAGTAGGACAGAGAGCCTCCTCAAGAAATGGGGAAGAGCATCAAGAAGGACAGGGTGGCTCACACAGTCCGGCCTGGTGGCTTCTGGGGGTTTCCATACTTTTAAGCCCCTGCCCTGAGTGTCACGTCTGGGTCCCCCGATGCCTTGCACACAGTGAGTGCTCACTAAATGTCTTCTGAGTCGGGGGACAGTTGGCTGGGGGAGACCAGGCCCCCAGAACAGGCTGTTACCTGAGAGCTTGCAGGTAATGTGGCGTTGTCCACAGCCCTGTCATTCAGGGCTCAGCCACAGCTCATGTGCTGCCTGTCATCCATCCCACAAGTACTTACTGAGCACTGACTGGGCCAAGCACTGGTTTGGGCACTTGGGATCCATCAGTGATCAAAGAGCAAAGACCTGCCCTGGTCGACTGTGCGCATCTTGGCCGGGAGGAAGGCCGGGGCTCTGAGTCCGGGACTCTAAAGGGCAAAGGCGGAATGAGGTCTTTAGAGCTATCGGCTTGGTCTTCTCTGTGGCTGGCAGGTGCTGGGCACAGTTTGTGGGGTATGCAAAACAGGCAGGCTCGACATGCTAAAAAATATGCCTATTCGGGCCCTGTTTCAAGTAACTGGATGTGGAGGGCGCCTGGGTGGCTCTGTCAGTTAAGCATCAGCTCTTGGTTTTGGCTCAGGTCATGATCTTGCAGTTCCTGAGTTCGAGCCCTGCTTGGGATTCTCTCTCTCTCTGCCCCTCTCCCGTTCACACTTCTCTTTCTCAAAATAAATAAACTTGAAAAGGTTAAAAAAAAATAGTAGGGGCGCCTGGGTGGCTCAGTCGGTTAAGGATCCGACTTCAGCTCAGGTCATGATCTCACGGTTCGTGAGTTCGAGCCCCGTGTTGGGCTCTGTGCTGACAGCTTGCTCAGAGCCTGGATCCTGTCTTTGGATTCTGTATCTCGCTCTCTCTCTGACCTTCCCCTGTTCACGCTGTCTCTCTGTCTCTCAAAAAAAACGAAAAAATAGCAAAAGAAAATAATTGGATGTGTAACAGTTTGAGTTTGGTGCTGGCCAGCTGGCTCTCGTGAAGCCCATGCTGAGGAGGGAAGCAGCCTGCAGGCCCGTGTGCGGGGACCACCTTGGGCTCATCTGCACGACAGCTCAGGCACAGGTTTCTGACTCCCGCCCTGAGTTTTTGATTCACTAGGGCTGAGACGGCCCAAGAATCTGCATTCCTACTAATTCCCACAAGCGCTGCTGCTGGCCTGGCTCCCCACTTTGAGAACCTCGGCTTTACGCACTGGATTGGAATCTAGGATTCACCATTAGCCCGTGAGACTGTTGACGGGCCACTTAGTGATGCTCCCAATGACTAGAGTGAGGGTCCACCCAGCTGACCGTAGACAGAGTTCTTGCAACTCTGCACGTAGTAGGCTCTTGGTTGTCAGGTAAATGAGGCCCCTGAAGGGGGGCAGACAGCTGCCCCCGTTTATCTCTCTGAGAACAACGGAAGCTGTGACCCCCCTGGGGGTGGGGGTGGGGGACCCCTCCTTTCGGTGTGGTTCTTGTGTTGTTTCTGCGGGCGGCGCATGCGCAGGCACGAGTCCGGTGTACCGATGCGCACAGACGCACGCACATGGATGCGCTGACGGGTAGAAAATCCGTGCTGTCTTCAGAGGCTGTAGCCTTGCACCTTAGTAAACACTTCATATGTTATTTTTAGTCCAAAAGAAAAAAATAACTGCCCCAAAGCTAATTATTTATGAGCAGTTGATTCTCCACACTTTTTTTCTCTCTCTGCACGAAGTCACCGGGAGCTCCAACTATGCCGGTGGCTTCAGCCTGTTTGTTTATATAAACACGATAATTAAGATTTATTAAATTCGCAGCCTGCCTACGCACTTGCCAGCTCGATGCCCCCGGATACATTTGCCTGCAGCACTCAGACACGTGAACTGTAATTGCTTTTTTTCTTCAATTTTTGTAAATGTTTATTTTTGAGAGAGAGAGAGAGAGCGAGCGAGTCGGGAAGGGACAGAGAGGGAGACACAGAATCCAAAGCAGGCTCCAGGCTCAGAGTCAGCACAGAGCCAGACGTGGAGCTAGAACTCACAAACTGTGAGATCCTGACCTGAGCCCCCCAGGCGCCCCTGTAATTGCTTTTTAAGTTGCAAGTGGGCGGTGAGGTGACTGAATTTTTGCATCAGCCCAGGGAGGTGGCGTAGTCCTTCTTGAGACTTTTAGTTGAAGAACACCTTTGCAAACGTTTCTGTTTGGCCTGGGTAAATGGGGCCAGAGCCAGCGGGCCGGTGTGCAGAAGTCGAGAGCCAACCCCACCCTCCCCTGCACGTCATGGCCTCTCGGGATGGAGACCCTGATGGTGAGCATTTTATTTACTGGGTCACATTCCATAGGTTCTAAGACTCCTGACTTCTCACATTTTCACATTTCTGGAATCTGGGCGATCTGATTCTGGAATCTTACGACCCAGTTCTTTCTGTGAGGATTTGGGTTTGTTTTCCTCCACCACCCAGGATGCTATCCACCCACGATTTCTCGAAATTGAACATCTTTGCTTGCAGGGTGCTGTTTTCTTGGTTTCCTTCGGCCCACACTGACAGCGTAAACTCCGACACCCAGCCCTTGGGAGCTCCAGCCCAGGGTTCACATTCTTGGGGAGGAGTTTTACTCCCCTCCCCCCACCCAGCGCCAAGATACCATCCTATTTCCTCGGTTCCCCTTCCCGTGAGGTGGGGTGTGTCCGTGTTCCCCCTGACCTTGAAGGTGCAGCCCCTCAGTGCCCAGCGCTGTGGCGTGTCTCCGGTCAGACACTCCGTCTTGGTAGTTTTTTTCCTTAGCGGTGTGTGACATCATGACGCACCTCACAGCGAGCATCTTCGATCACATGAAATACTCAGATACCACATCTAAGGAAGCCTTCGTGAGCTTTCCGTGTTAAATGGGAGCTTTCTCTCATGATAACTATGATTTTTTTTTTTAATCTCTTCCTGGGGGCTGGGCACTGCCCTTGACCACTCATGTGCCTGGTCTTTGCCGTTCACAACCTCCTTCTCCTCTTTAGCGGGAGAAGCATGGCCTCTGTATGTGACAATGGGGCCAACTGGGGCTGGAGCAGAGGGGATGTGACTTGACTTTGTTCCCCTGTGATTCGCTGGCCTACTCCTGGGGCTAAATTTGGCCCTTCCTTGGTCAAAGGACTAGCCTTTGCTGGGGAAATGACGTCTTTGACCTTCAAAAGGAAAGGACCCGGGACAAACCTCAACTCACGTGCTACGTCGTCCCAGAGCCCCAAGTGTCTATCTGTCTGCCGAGCCTAGAAGCCGGCCACTGACCATCGCTGACGTTTGAAAGAATCAGTGTGAACTCTTCAGACATCAAGTGTTTGAAACTTGTCTTTGACTTCAGAAATCCAGACAACCGTCATCTATATTTGCCTCTATATCTTCATCCTTCCATTACCCAGCCCCCCACTCCTCTGAAGCTCACCCCAGTAAGGGAACAGTAGCTTGTTCAGTAAGCCCAGTGGACGCACTTCCGCCCTCCGTGCACCTGGCCTCTGGGCAGCCTGGACGGGAGACCGCACTCCCTGCCCAAGGTCACTCTGGCTGTCCTTCTCACCCCCCATGATGGCGGCCTCTCTCCTTGTTTTGTTTTTTCAAGTCATCAGAATCAGTGTAGATAAAACTCAGTGTGGACAGCATACTGTTACTTAACGCAGAGTCCATAGTCAAGATTTTTAACAGACATTTTGGTTTGGGAGCAGTGTTTGGTTTACAGAAAAATTGAGCAGATCATACAGAGGGCTCCCGCTAACCCCTCTCCTCCACCCCTCTTCCACTATTCCCTTCCTATTAACATCTTGCATGAGTATAATATATCGGTTACAATCCATGAATTTGCACTGACTCATCGCTATTAACTAAAGCCCATCGTTTAGGACTTTTTAGGGTCTGTTTTTTGCGTTGCACATCTTATGGACTTTGACAGATGTCCAATAGCACGTGTCCACCATGGCAGTGTCACACAGAAGAGCTCCCTGCTCTAAAAATCCTCCAAGCTCCCATCCCCTGGCCACCACTCATCTTTGTACTGTTGTTACAGTCTTACCTTTTCCAGAACCATCTAGTTGGAATCAGTATGTAGCCTTCTCAGATTGGCTCCTTTCATTTAATAATATGCATTTAAGGTTCCTGCATGGGTTTCTGTGTTGCTCGAGAACTCATTTCTTTTTCTCATGGAACAATAGTCCAGCGTTTTACTATTCTACCGATGGGCTTTTTTTTTTTTTTTTATAGACTTCTTTCCTCGGCAAGGGGTCAATCCAGGATCGCCTGGTGACTTCAGTTGTTATGCTTCTTTCCTTTCCTCTAGGCCAGAGCTATTCTTCAGGTTTTTTTAGACCTTGGGTTCAGCTCAGAGATTTTATAGGATGCCCCTCCAGTAGGTTTCCCGGCCACTTCCCTGTGATTGGAATCAGGTTGTGTGTTTCCGGCGGGAATGTCCCGGAAGTGATGCTGGATTCTTCGTGTATCTTCCTGGGAGACCCACGATGTCAGTATGGCTCCAGTGTCACGGATGCCAACTCTGAGCACCGGGCTTCTCTCCTGCATGGTGCTGTCATTTCTCTTGTAACTAATAAGTAATCTGCATGGCGCTGCGTAGGGACGCTGGAAGTGCAGTGCCTCTTTCTTCAGTGGTTGTATCACGGGGTTTTCTGTATCGCGGGATTTTCTGCAGCCGCATTCTCTCCGTGATTTATCTGGACAGTTCCTTCTGCTACCGTGGCCTTGTTCCCTGATTTCTGGCCTCTCGGATCCAGGTCTCCCTCCTGGCTTCAGCCCCAAAGCCCCGTCCACCTGCTGGACGTCTACCTGGGAGTCCTGTAGACCCTCGGGCTCGGCGTGTCCAAAGCTGACCTCACTGTATTCCCTGCACCCAAACAAACCCCGGTCCCCGTGTCAGTGAACAGCATCATGACCACCCACTTCCTAAGGCGGATGCCTCCGGGTCATCCTAGACCATCACTGACCTTGGTTCTGGCCCTGAGCTCCGAGCTTGGTCACGATGGATCTCAGATGAGAAATAATGAGGGTAGGAAGGGAGGGAAGGGGAAGAGAAATAAGCCATGCGGCCATACATCTGCTCCCCAATGAGGCTCCGTCCTTGCTTGAGTAATGACAAAATCTCCAGGCCTTCCATACACAGGAACTTCCCCCCAGTTCCCTAAACCTCCAGAAAGGCCAGCTCAGACGGTCTCATTCCCCGTCCTTCTCCAAAACCAACTCAAGGTCCTAAAAAAATAGGAGACTATGGCCTGACCATTGTGTGTAGAGCCGCCCCAGAGAGGAGAGAAAACGAAGGGAATCCCACCCCAACCCTGCCATCCATTCCCTCCGTGTCAGCTGTCAGAACCTCTGAGATCTCCCAGCAGTGACTCTCAGGCTCCAGCACTGAGCCATTAGTGAAGAAACGATCACAGGCAGTGTGAGCAGCCTGGCCCAGGACACCCTGGTCTCCCTAAGACTCGCTGGTGTGGCGGGGGGAATGCAGTGGGCCCCAGACACAGCCCCCTCCTTCCAGGGAGAGGAAGCCGGCCAGCAGGGGGCGCTGCAGCCCATCAGCGGGCCCTTCAGGGACCAGATAAATTGTTAGGGAGGGCTTCCTGGTGGCCTGGGGACCGGCCCATCTTGGATTGCCAGAGAAAAGCTGGCCACTGCCCGTCACTCTTGGCGCTGGCCTGGAAGTATCTTCGTGTCGGCACACGAGCCCCAGCCCGCTCCCAGGAAAGCCCCTGACAGCCCCAGGGGTGCCAAAGCATGACTTCCACACACAGGACCCCAGCACCAGCTGGGCACAGATCCAGCAGCCCTAGGCTGGCTGACATCTCGGGCCCAGGGTGACCTTCGCTGTTGGCGTTGTTGCCGAGCTGTTTCTTGTTAGAACGGCATGCAGGATGGTGGGCAGAGCCTGGGCAGGGGACGGCGCTGGTGAAAGATCCTCCTTGGAACGGGCTCAGGGAGCCCACCCCCCAGAGCTGTGCCAGAGCACAGGAAGGCCATGGGCAGGGAGGGGAACCGCAGTCTGGGCCTGCGTGTTGTGGTCGGGCTGGTCGGTGGGGCCGCCGGACAGTGAGGACAGTCATGGACAGCGGTCAGCATCTGTGTGGTTACAGCACGGGCACAAAGGGGCGGAGCAGACAGTCAGAGGCAGGGAGGGGAAGGAGACTCTCATTCATTATTTCATTCACTCAGCACGTATCTGTTGGACACCACTGGGAATCCAGCAGTGACCAAAGTTAATGTGGACCGTGCCTCTGAGGAGTCAAGGGAGAGCATAGACTGGAATCAGGAATCTGAAGGAAAGGTCCTGGGGCTATGGAGATGTGTAATGGGGCTGTTACGGTCTGCAGCAGGGAAGGTCCCCCCGAGGAGGCCACTCAGGAGCTGAAATTAGAGTGATTGGTAGGAGTTGACCAGGTGCATTGGAGAAAGAAGGGAAATCAGTATTTCAGACAGAGGTATGGCCTGTGCAAAGGCCCAGCGGCAGGAGGATGTGAGGGCCTTTGAGGGGCCAAGATTTGGCATTTAAGGAGGGCAGTGCTTTTCTTTCTGATGGGCCTGGGGAGATTGATGGTGCCTGATCCCTGGCATCTGGTGGAGGGAGGGGCTCGTGGGGCTGAATGAGCTGCCTGCCTGCCTCGGAACCATCGGCTAGAGGAGGAAGGGCGTGAGCATTTCTTGAGCACAGCGTGCATGGCCTCGTTTACCTTTATGACTTTGGTAGGCAGGTATCATTCCCCCTTTTCCCCCACAGATGAAGGAACCGAGGCTCAGAGAGGCTGAGTGGCCTGTCCGAGGTTATACAGCTAGGACACCATAGAGCCAGGGTAGAACCCAGGACTCCGAACCTTTTCTTGTCCTCACATCGCCTTTCTTTCAGCAATGGTAGAAGATGCTAGAAGATTAGGTCCCGCTTACCATGATAAACTCACCTTGCCTGGACTCCTCGAAACTCTAGAGTCTCAGATTCATGTGAGATCCTGAAGGACCCGCAAGCGTTTCGTTGCCCTTTATTACATGACCTGTTTCCTCCCCACCGCCGTGTGCTGTCTTCCCTCCTCCTCTCTACGCTTGGGGGTTGGGAGCTTCTCGCTTCCTGAGGAAGCCCCCTCTCTCTTTGGATGGTTCTAACTGGGTGGAACACACGTAGTCCTTTCTGTGGTGAGACTGAGGCACAGAGCAGCTCCTGAATCTGGAAAGAGCTGAGATCGTCAGTTTCTTTGTTGACTTCTTGGAAGGTTGTTCATGCCTCTGTGTGTGTGTGTGTGTGTGTGTGTGTGTGTGTTCTAAGCATTTGAGGGTCATATTAAAATGTGTCAAGCTCTAAATGAACAGCCACTGGGCAGGCAGTCAGAGTCTTTTGAAAAAGACCACTGCTTGTCAACACTTATAAATGCAAACACACTTTGGACCTTCAGAGGTTTTCCCCAGAGGATCGTGGCCAAGACACTGCTCCTCACTTCAGTGAGCAAAGGGTTAACTCTGAGAATGTAGGTGCAAACAAAAGGACCCTATAATCAGATTCCCTGTTTGGGAGACCATTAATCATAGGTTTTCAATCTGGGGTAAAGCCAGGCTAGAGTGAGCCTGTAGCATGTGGTTGTTGCTCTTTCTCCTGGATGGGTCAGAGATTTGGAATCAGGCAGTGTCAACATGAAATGTCAGGGAGTCAAGTTAGAGTCCACACAGGCTGAGGCAGCCCCATGAGAGCCCAGCAGGTGGGCAAGAGCACACACCAGCCCGGCGTCCCCCAGTCCAGCAGCCGTGGGAACTCATGCTCACTCAGGTGCTCGGACAACTTACCGTCCCCCACTCCTGAGTCTCCACACCCAGGAGTGCCTCTCTGCCATGTGAGTTATAGGGAGTCTGCTTTTACTAAGTCAGTGTCAAAGGACTTTGGGAAGTGAGAACATTTGAGGCTGGAGGGATAGGATCCAGTGTTACCAACTGGGAGGAGAGAGCTGGGGCCAGAGAGCAGGTGAGGTGACTCAGGTATGAGAACTAGAGAGTCAGAAGTGCTCGGGCCAGAATGGCCCAGGAACACCCGCATTCATCAATGCTTCCTCATCACCACCGCCACCACCATCACCACCATCATCACTGTCACCATCATCATCACTGTCACCATCATCACTGTCATCATCATCATCACCACCACCACTATCACCACCACCATCACCACCATCATCACTGTCACCATCATCACTGTCATCATCATCATCATCACCACCACCACCACCACCGCCACCACCATCATCACCACCACCATCATTACTGTCATCATCACCACCACCACCACCATCACAATTGCCGTCATCACCACCATCACCACCACCATCACCTTCATCATCGTCACTATCATAGCCATCACCATCACCTTCACCCTATCATCCTCATCATCCTGATCATCACCACTGTCACCACCACCATCATCATCCTCACCAACATTGTTATTGTCGCCGCCACCACCATGACCTTCATCATTATCACTCTCATAGCCACCACCATCCCCCTCCCCCTCATCATCATAATCATCCACACCATCATCATCATCACCACCATCATCTTCACTTGACTGTAGCTTTTTGGTGCCCTGGAGGGCGAACCTCTGATTCCTCAGGGAGTCCACAGACGTATTCTACGATAATAGTACTACTAACCAAAGCTTCTGTACTTTTAATCTGATGCATAAATAATTATACTTTGCTTTGAGTCCTCACAACAATTGGGGGCGGGTGTTTTATCCCCATTGATCAGAGAAGGAAACAGGCTTGGAGAGGTTATTGACTCTCCCCCAGGCACATATACCGTGTGACAAAGTCTGCACTGGGACCTAGTGCAGGCCCCCGCCCCACAACATCTTGTGTTTTGGCCAGGGGGCCTCTCCTTTCCGGACTAGCCAGCTCTCAGCCCTGCACTCCTTGGCAGGAAGGACATCCCATGAAACCACAACCTCACCGGTCCCTCTAGAATTTCAGAAATGTTCTTTACCCACTTTTGTGGACACTGGGGCAAAGAAGTCCAATAGGCATTTGGACCTGGGAGTCTGGCCTTCAGGTGATATTTGTGGGTAATGACCCTGACTTAGGTAGGGAGGGTATTAATGATGCAAACCAATCACGGTAGCAGCCTTGGGCACCTGCCGTTGCCAGACTCTGTCTCCTGTAATCCTCAGAAGACTCTGCCAGGTAGGTACTATTTTTACCCCTGTTTAGAGATGAGAAGTTTGAACTTTGGAGACACTGAGTGTCCTTCTCAAGATTTATAGCCAGAGATCTTGGTTTCTGGCAAAACTGGCCTTCGGCCCACTTGACCGTCGGGAAGACTGAGACCCAGAAGGACTATCTGCTTGCCCTCCCCTCCGGCTCAGAGCCCCTGAGGGCGCTCACAGGTCCCCCTTTGGTTCCGCAGAACCCGCACCATTGGCGGTGGCGAGGACTCCGCCCCCTCTTCCGGAAGGCATGCCTCGCCGCGCTCCCACTGCAGCTGCTGTTCCTGCTGTTCCTGCTGCTGCTCTTCCTGCTTCCGGTCGGGGAGGAGAACCGCAGCTGCGCGCTGGCCAACAACTTCGCCCGCTCCTTCGCGCTCATGCTCCGCTACAACGGCCCCCCGCCTACCTAACCCGGCGGGGCGCACAGGTGACTCTCCCCAGCCCTCCGTCAGCCCCGGGTCCCCTTCCGAGGGGACCCCGGAAACTGGAACCAGAGGCACGCGGCACGCCGCCTCCGCATAAATACTGGACGGGCGTCCCCCAAACACAACCACTTTTTATACAGTGTCGTCTTCGTCTGTTTATACTAAAGGTGTCCTATGTGCGACTAGGTGATGATGTACCGAATTTTTATATCCTCTGCATGTAGATGCGCTCAGTACGTATTGTTACATGTATGACTTCTGTTTGTCGGCGGGAGAGCCCTCGCTCAGCCCAGTGGCTCTCGCTTTGGGCACAGCGAGAACGAAACGACAGCGGCTTAGACGCTGTGGGTCAGAAGTGTCATGGTGAGGCTCAAAGGCAGGCCTGGTGACAGCAGCGAGAAGTGACTGGTGACAGCGTGAGATCAAGGAAGGAAAAGAAGAACGACCACAGGCAGGACCCAGGACTATACCCGCTCACAGAATTGGGGGCACCGGGCGCAGGGGCGGGGCTGGGGGTGCGAACCCCGCCTCTCAGCTCTGATAGCCCAGAGCAGTGGCGGCGGGCTGTGGCCGTGACCCTGGCCTGCAGGCCTGGTTCGCTCATGCTCCCTGGTCAAGCGGAAGGGAGGAGAGAAGCCTCATCGCTAAGGTCCTCACGCAGAATGAGAAGTGTGCCCTTCTGTCACCTTGGGCTGTTTGCCACTGTCCATGACTGGAAATGAAGGGTCAAAGGGGAGCCCCTGACACCCCAGGCAGAGGGACCCAGGGTCCAAGACGGAGGTGAGAGGCAGGGCTTGGGGCTCAGCCTATCCAGGCGTCTTTGCCTCTTCCTTTTCCGAGAACAGGGTCTTCTTGGCAGAGAGCTCCCACACGTGTCCCCACAGGGGGACCCAACAAGGCTGTCTCTGGGCCGGACCAGGCAGTTAAGCTCCATGCTCCCCCCCTCCCACCCAGAGAGGGGCCCTGCAGACCCTGTGCGGGGCCCTGAGCCCAGAAACATGTCCCTTCCTCCATTATAACTGGATTATAACTGCATTATAACTGGATCTTATTTCCCCTAAATCAACGAACACTAAGTTTCTTTTTGGAAAATGCCGGGTGCCCCCTTTTTACAAACCGATTTTGTCTGCCCGGCATACAAGTAGTAGACCGACAGGGGCCCCTGCAGGCCTTTGGAATCATGCAGTGTCCAGGCTCAGAAAGGCCCTGTAAAGAGGGAAACTGAGGACCCAGGAGGGCCCTGACTGCCTGCACCAAGCCCCACCCCACCACGCTCTGTCACACCTGGCACCCTTTCCAGCAGCCCGGGGCCAGAACCCAGTCCCCACCCCACTACCCCCACTGGGCTGAGCTGGATGTTCCCAGGGCAGGAAAACGCAGCCGCGGAGAAGAGGTCTTGGTTCCCACTCAAAAAGCACACTTTTGCCCAGATCCTAGGAAACCGAGGTCTCTGCAGGTGACCACTGTCCTGGCAAACCCGGGCTGGTGAACCCAGGCCTCGGGCCACGTGGAGGAGCCCAAGCGCTCCCGGGGCTGTGCGGGTCCGCGCTGGGAGGT
>PJEM01002946.1:0-30401 GCA_004023845.1 Helogale parvula
TCTAGCTTCAAGAAAAGCAAGCAGTTAGTAGTGCTTAAGAAAAACTGATTCAGTATCTAATGGATAGTTGATACCTGTCACAACACAGCATTTTATATACTGTTAAGTGAAACTGCAATACAATCTAAGTTTATTTTGGGAGTGTTTGCTGTATCATTGGATTTAATGAAATGTTTAGAGGTGCAGTAGGCATGACTTTTAGTAGATAATGAAAGAAAATGCAAAATGCTTATTGATTCATGATGTGGTTTCATCTTAGCTTGGGCAAACCATGCAGTATTTAATACATAGTAGCAGAATATTTACTGTTGAAGCTTGAAAAGATGTGAGTTCTTTGTGTGCAATCTTTCATTTATGCATGTGAGAGGGTTTTCTTTTTTTTTTTAATATTTTTACATTGTAGTACTTGTTTTGCTTGTTGGAGGTGTTTGTTTATTTAATATATTCTGTCAAGGACAGAAATTACATGCTGGTTTTTTTTCCCCCTAGGAAGTGTGTCTTGGGTTTTTCCCTTATTATTTTCTTTACTTTTTTTTTTCTCCTCTTCTTTTTTTGGTGGTGGGGGTGGTTATGTTTAAATGAAGTTGCTTTTACAACACCAAAGACTTAATCATCCATTTCCTACTTAAAAGGTAGCTACTTTTTTTGCATGGACCTCAAGTATACTGTAGTATAGAGGTGGAATTTAAGGAAAGGTATTAACCAGGCTGTGTTGTAGCTTATGGGCAAGTAATAAATTGTATCATTTATCTTGAATGTATCATAGATAAGCTGCTATATAACGATTGCCACTTCACATAGCTGTGAAATTCGGTGATTAACTAGTTGTTACATAACCTTCTAATTTCTGTAAAAGTCTAATTACATGAAATAGAAGTTGGTGTTTTGATTTTTTACTTTGCTTTTCTGTTTGGAGTGTCATTGTAACTACTGTATTGTAAATGATGGAAAATAATTGCATATGTTAAAAAAAATAGTGTTATATTAAAAAAAAAAGTGCTGCATTAGAAGAACCAAAAGTGCCCTGGTGCCCTTATACAGTTGAAGAAACTGAAGCCCAACTGCAAGGTGACTAAGGTCACCTGGCAGGTTAGTGACTGAGCCCAGGTCCTCTGTCCTGTGAAAAGGCTCCTCTCTTCACACTTCTCTGTCCTATTTCCACCTCTGGCAAAACTATTAATCTATCTACTGTAATTTAAATGTAAATCCTTAAAGAGCCATGCTTAGTTACTCCCAGGCTTTCATTTTATTAAAAGTAAAATTTTGCCCCACACAGCACTTTTGATGACCTGTCAAGCTTGCCAAGGTAAGGTCCCTGAAAGGACAGAAAAGTGAAAGTAACCACTGGATGTCATACATTGTGCTAAGAGTCCCCACAGCTACGATTTTATTTACTTCTCCCAATGGCCCCGTGAGGCAGGCATTATATCTCATAAAGTCTACTCTCTACATCCTGCCTCTTGTGGTTAAAAGGTAAAGACAGGGGCGCCTGGATGGCTCAGTCAGTTAAGCATCCGACTTCAGCTCAGGTCCTGATTTCACGGTATGTGAGTTGGAGCCCTGAGTTAGGCTCTCTGCTGTCAGCACAGCGCCTGCTTCAGATCCTCTGTTTCCCTCTCTCTCTGGCCCTCCCCCATTTGCTCTCTTGCACGCTCTCTCTTCTCAAGAATAAATAAACATTTAAAAAAAATGTATCAGCTGCTGAACAAAATGGTGTCTACCAGATGAGGTAAAGCTGATGCTAACAGAAATACTGGTGACACCAGAACATTGTATAGAATAGATGATGACTACATTTATCATGGTGGACAGAGTCATATGCAGAATTGTTGAATCAATATGTTGTGCACCTGAAATTAACAAAACTTTGTATGTTAACCATACTTCAGTTTTTCAAAGAAGTTATTTATTTTTTTTTTAAAGAAGTTTTTTAAAGGTGAAAGTTTTGTACTAATTTTTTAGACCCAACTCTCCTTGACATGAAAGCGAATAACTATTCCTGGACGACCATATTAGAATGGGTAGGAACAAACCCAGCTGTGTTTCCTTTTGGCTTTCTAATTTAAAGTCAATATTTTAATAATCTCTTTGACTCTCCAGTTGGTTGCTCTCAGGCTGCAAATGGACCACCACCAATATGTAATTAAAGGAGAATAACAAATAGTTAGAATATGGATTACACAGGTGCTGACTTACAAATGCAAACGTTGTAGCAGTAGATTAAGCTCCCAGGAGGCTGGAGGTGTGTGTCTCTGCTTATTGCCATCATAATTCATTAATGGTCAAAGTAAAGCTGAGATCAATATTCCTGCAGTCACAGGAATGAGAAAAAATGATCAGCACCAAAATAAGATACAAAGACAGTCTCAAAATGTTTCTCCCTACATAATTAAGAAACCAGTCATTGTCCTGAATTTTAAAACTTAACAGATTTTCTTAGCTGTTCTATGCTCAAGAAGTGGCACAGCTTAAAAGATCTTGAAAGGAACTGTTATTCCCCTAGATAAGACCTTATGCACAAAAAGAGAGAAGTCATCTTTTATCTTGGCGGTAAAGAAATAGAAAGGAAAAATGCTAGAATATGGTAAACACAGAAGGCAATATAGCATCCAATACAAGCTCAGTCCTGAAATACAGTTGAAGATAATGAAAAAATCTTTTGTAAGATCAGTGCCTAAACCAATGAATGGCTCCAATGCTGATTCCCGGGCCCCAGCAAAGGGATAGGGCTATGTTTGGACCAGGGAACCTGCATTAAAATTTTTTTAAAAGTTTATTTATTTTTGAGAGAGTGAGAGGCAGAGTGTAAGTAGGGGAAGGGCAGAGAGAGATGGAGACACAGAATCCGAAGCAGGCTTCAGGCTCGGAGCTGTCAGCACAGAGACCGACATGGGATCGAGAACCCATGAACCTGAGCCGAAGTTGGTCGCTCAACCAACAGAGCCGCCCAGGTGCCCCAGGGGATCTCTGAGCCACCCAGGTGCCCCAGGGGATCTGCATCTTTAACGAGCATTACATGGACCACTCTGATAAACAGTGAAAGAGATAGTACAATACTTAGAGTGGTAAATGCACCTTATAATAATTGTTTTAAACATTTCTGCTTTTAGTTCTTCTGGCTGTAAACAGCCCCATCCCATCCCCCAATTTTAAGAACTAAATACTGCTCTTTTAAACACAGTTATATTTTAGGTAAATAAGAATAATGAATATCTGAAATAATGTTAATTGGCCTATTGGGTAAGTACTCATTTTGTGCAAAATCTGAAATAGTTTCACTCCTGCCAGGAGTAATCAAGAATTGCATAACTTAGAGCTAGCAGGCAGTGTGTATGGCACGTGTTTACCTGTGTGGCTTTGTGGCATGCCACTTTAGCCTGTAATCAGAAGTACGGTGGAACTTGTCATTATACACTCCTTGATAAAGGGAATTTGGATATGACAAGTTTGGTGATTGGTTCCTGCCTCACCTTGCTCATTTCATTAACTTTGTGCTAAGTTGACTCCACATGTTCAGTGACTGAATTTTTTAGATCTCGCTTAGGAAGTTGTGCAGAGTTTTACTTGCACCTGCCATGATTTAACAGTAACCTGTGAACCATGCTGTTATTTAAATGCACAGGAACGACTAGAAGGAATCCAAGTGACTTTTATGTTATTTTAATCTTCAGAGCTAAACTTTTAAAATGGTTTTTATCCTATAACAAGGCCATATAAACTTTCATTCAGTGGGGGCAAAAACCCAATTCTGAGAATTTTCTTTTGGAACAGATGTTAAATGAAATAAAACACTGTAAGGCCACATGGCCATGTACTACTGTATGAATTGTGGATAGAGTACTCTGTGAAATATTAGAGGTAATTCTGAGGAAATTTAAAAGAGTATTAGAGCAGATATAACTTGACGTTTGCAATATAATCTTATAATTGGGAATGGATAATGGAATGGGGAAAACTGCCATGGCTGCCAGGTCACCAGCACCATGTGTTCTTAAGCTACAGAGATTGTTGATACCTGCGCTCTGCGATCGTGCCCCAGGATCTTACATGCACGCCTCTGGAAAACTACACACGGATCACGCATTTCTTGAATATATGGGGTGTTTATAAAATCATTCCTCTTTTCAATTTCTTGGTTATAAATGACCTCATTATGAAATAATAAGAATTTAGCCCATTTATGTTATCTTCTTCCTCCCAACTCATTTTTAAGTTTTGTTTTGGTTACCCTTGTTAACCTCAAGTAGTAGGCTATGCCTTAATTTCTCATTCTAAAAACTTGAGTCACTATCTTCCCATTATAAAAGTTGTGCTACTATCCTTCTTCTCCTATTTCTTTCACTTTCTACTCCCCACCTTTGGTCAGCTATACTTTTAGATTATGAAGATAATATATAATATAATATAATGTTTGCCTTTTTTCCTCCAACATAACCAAGATCTTCCTTACTTTGTCCTTAGGGCAACTGTAAGAGTTTAAAATCAATCAGAGTACTTATATTGAGATTACATCAATACTGTGCACTGCCATACTAAGTAGCATAAGGGGTATGTTAGGGCTGTCATTTCCTTTTTTGTGAGGGCAATGTCATAACCTCTCATCTACTTTAAAGGAGAATGTTCTAGCATCATATACTAATCTTTCTCTTACACTCCATACAACGTATTATAATTCTTCAAAATTGGAACATAAGAGTCTCAATTAGTCTTTTGTTTTTCTGGATTTCTTAATTGCCTATCTTTTTTATTGAGTAAATATATACTGAAGGGTTTTTTGTTGGTTTTCTGGTTGATTCTCTTTTTCTCAATGACAGTATGAACTACATGGACTTCTCCTTTGCTCCAGAGTCCTTCCCTTTGGAGCACATCATTCTCCTCCTCCCAAACATAAAGTTTTATATCTTATTCTGCTTCCTTCTCCTGTGTTAGGTCCCTTGACTACTTCTTTCTTGGATAACCTCCTCATTCTGCTGGAACACATATTCAAGTAACTTCTCAAGAAAAGGGGTCCTGGGAAGTAAACTTTCCTAGTGCTGGTTTCTGCAAAATGCCTATGTTCTAATCCCACACTTGATTGATAGATTGGTTGAATATGGAAATTAGTTTCAAATTCAATTTCCCTTAGAATTGAAAGGAGTACTCTATTATCTTCTAGCAGCCAGAGATGTTAATGAGAATTTGGTTGCTCAATTTTCGTTCTGCTGGAAGTTTCAATTTCCCTCTGGAAGTTTTTAAGAAGTTTTATTTATTCTTAAAATTCTAAAATTTACAAAGTTGCATCCAAGTGGGTTATTTTCCTCATGTATTGTAGTGGCCCTTAGGAGACTCTTTTAATAGAAAAATGTATGTTCTTTTCCAGGAAATTTTCTTATATAATTTAACATTTTCTCTGTTCTCCCTTTCTGGATCTCACATTACTTAGCTGTTGGATTTTTTTAAAATTTTTTAAAAATGTTTTTTATTTATTTTTGAGAGACAGAGAGAGATAGCACGAGCAGGGGAGGGTCAGAGAGAGAGGGAGGTACAGAATCCGAAGACAGGCTCCAGGCTCTGAGCTAGCTGTCAGCACAGAGCCCGACTCGGGGCTCAAACCCACAAACCATGAGATCATGACCTGAGCTGAAGTCTGGGGCTCAACCGACTGAGCCACCCAGGCTGTTGGATTTCTTAGACAGGTTTTTATACCCCTTCTTTTCTTTCATATTTCCCATCAGTGATGGAGAAGGCTATTTGGACCTCAGCATTTTCTTCAATTCACTCCTTTCATCTTCTTTCTCCGTATCAGTTGATTAAAATAATGATACTATTATTAACGACTGTGTCAGTCTGGAGCAGAGTCTGCGTTTTTACCATTTCTGAGTGCCCGGTCCAGAGTCATGCCCATCCAACTGCTGTTGTAGGTAGCATCCTCCTGGAGAGTGAATGCTGAAACTGTCAGGGGATGAAATTTAAAAACAAAAGAAAACAAAAAACCTTTCTTAAGTCCAATTGTAGGTATTGCTTTCCCTTCTGCCAGGCTCATCTCTCTCATAGATAAAATTAAATTGGTATGGCATAAATTGTACTTCACAAAATCACGTTGATTACTACCCAGTACCTTGTGCTCTTCTAGGTGGTCGCAAATTGATTGTTTGATGATTTGTTCTTGTATCTTCCCAGGTATCCAAGATAAGCTGAATAGTCTATAATTACTACGGTTGTGCTTTTCTCTGTTAAAAAAAAAAAAAACAGGTACTCCATCTGCTGATTCCACTTGTCAGGACCTTCTTCTGTCCAACCTTCCTTTTCTAAAATAAAGGCTGGTGGTCTTGCAATTACATTTGCCAATTCCTCAAGTACCCTGGGAAGCAAGTAATCAGGCCCTGCTGATTTGAATGTCCCAAGCTCTCTGAAGTGCTGCTCTTCAATCACTTCTTTCCCCTTGTTTGCCTTTGTACCTCCAATAGGATAGCCCTTAATCTGGTTTAGTTTCCTTATCGCTACTGATTAAAAAGAAAAAAAAAAACAGGTTACAAGCACTGTGAAAACCTCTGCTATTACAGTTACCTGTTAATGGTTTTTGTTTTGTTGATAGTTTTAATGATCTTATTTTGCATCCTAAAAATTTCTTCCTGTATTCTCACCCTCCCTGCTTCCTACCTTCCTGTTTCCCTCCCCCCTTCACTCTCTCCTTTCCTAAATGTCTTATACAAGGTAAGGAAGGGAAAGGGAGGAAAAACAAGAGAGGCAAAGAGCTCCATGTAACTTTATGGCAGAGACATTTATTAATCACCAAATATCCACATGCTCCATCAAATTTCCTGGCCTGCTTTTAGGTGGAACCAGAGGCATGTGATGAGTTCTGGCCAACAGGTACTTGACAGCCTTGTCCTCTGTTGTCCTGTCCCACTAATCTGGAACCTCGCTACCTGTTCCAGATGGCATACCAACAAAATGCAAGTGACCTGGACCACTGAGTCGCCACTGAAGAGAGGCGGCACTGGCCAGCCGTCAGACACCCAAAGGACCATTTGTTAAGCTGCTAAGGTTTTGAGGTTTGTTTTCACAGTACAGCCTACCTTATCTTCACGAATACAGTACCGATTTCTGGATTAGTCAGATTATGCTAGGTTTTGCTAAGGGAACAAATTAACCCTGAAATCTAAGTGGCTGAACGTAACAAAGGTTTCTTACTTGTGGTATGTGGTACCACAGAGGGCTCCCCATGACTCTTACCTCCTGGAGTCACCCCCTTGCAGTCACCCCCTTCTCTGCTTCTGCATTGATCCCATGACTCACTTTAACCAAGAAAATGTAGCAACAGTGATACTGTGACCGTTCCCAGCCTCAACCCTAGGAAATCCTGACAGCCTCTGCATCTGAAGTCATTCATGATAAAAGTCTGTGTCCTACTGCTAAGAGAGCCCACATGCAGACGCCTAGACAATGAGACTTCATGTGGAGAGGCACTGAAGTGCCAGACATGACCAAAGAAGCCATCTTCAGTTTGATTCCATTTAGGCCTTCCAAGGACTCCAGCCCCAGTCACCATCTGACTACAATCACATGAAACCCTAAATGGGAAAAGCAGAACGGTCCAGCAGAGACCAGCCAACTCACAGAACTGTGAGACATAACAATAAATGGTTTTAAGCCATTCAGTATGGGATGGCTTGTTGGGCAGCAATTGCTAAAAGAAGCATGGCATGTATCCTAGTATCGGTGTATGGGGGCTGGGCTCCACACAGACAT
The DNA here is from genome assembly GCA_004023845.1 of Helogale parvula. NCBI lineage: Eukaryota > Metazoa > Chordata > Mammalia > Carnivora > Herpestidae > Helogale > Helogale parvula. The sequence goes on from PJEM01002946.1 coordinate 7,732, forward strand.
TCACAGAACATGTTAATACAGGTTGTATCTCACATTATGTATCTGTACCATTGGGAACATGAGACTTCTTTTACTGTAGTGTTAAGGTAAGAGAGGGCTGGGGGTTGCATATCAATTTTTTTTACATTTTAAATGTTTTTTATTTATTTTTGAGAGGCAGAGAGAATGTACAAATGGGGGGGGGGGGCTGTAGAAAGCGGCGGTGGGGGGGCACAGAATCCAAAGCAGCCTCCAGGTTCTGAGCTATTAGCACAGAGCCCGACACAGGGTCTGAACTCACAAACCATGAGATCATGACCTGAGCTGAAGTTGGACACTTAACCGATGGAGGCACCCAGGTATCCCTGAATATAAATTTTTAAATGCTTCTGTCTCTGTTCCCAGTCCATAGGCAAATGAGAAATGTTAGGGAGTAAAGGGAAACTCAATCAATGTTAAATGTCCCTGCCACAGAATGTGCCTAAATGTGTCTTTTTCCTCCTCAGTATCATAACAAGGTTTATCCGGGAATCATCCAACTACCTTTCCAAAAATTGTAAACACTGGTGTGCAGGACATGCTCATACAGTCCACAAGAACCCACTGATCCTATCTCTTCTTAGTTCTGCATTCTGTGATGCCATATTGGTAGCATGAAATCAACCATGGTGGAAACATTTACACCAAAGAAATTGGCAAAATGTCATTAAAGTCAGGGCTTCCCTGCCCAAGAGCTGTTTGTTAAATATTTATCAGACCACTAGCTGTACAAATCCAAAATATATCTATTATTCAGCTGCCCCTACGTTCAAGAAAATGCATTTATTACTATAAGTAGCGTTTTATAACATGCCATCAGTGGTTTTATCTCTGTATTCCATATTCCAAATAATGGCGGAACCTATGAATGGAAGATCTTTGCACAAACTTGAGTAGCCTTTATTAATAATGAAAAAGATGACAACCTGAAGCTGTCTACATGTAATCAGAATGCACATATTCATATAGTTAACTTCGCTTTAGTACGGTATGGGATATTTTGCTATACAGTAAGAATAAAACAGACCTATTTTCTTTCAGCCAGCATAAACAAAGATTTAATCCTTCTAATAATTATTATATCTAATAACACTATCTTAGCTACTGATTTATTCTGGAAGTTTCAGTACCATTTAGGCTTTCGAGTTTCTAAGAACAAAATCGTTTCTTTCAAACCTTGTTGAAAGAGTTAATGCAGGTTCCTGCTCCAATTCACCAACTCCTGCCCTCCTAGCCTTCACCTCTATATTTGCACGATCAAGAGACAGGCCATCAATAAGGTTCAAGCCTCTATTACGGGATATGAAGCAATAACATTTTAAATAGCACCTGGAGGCCTGAAGGAGTTAATACATCTTTCAGCAGTGCCTACTTTACAGCTCTGGAGTATTCTGGATCCTGAAAACCTGGATCATTATTTATTAAAAGCATGAGAAGGATCCAGTTGGAGGGAAAAACCTCATTCACCAAACAAGAAGAAAGGATATGCTTACCAATGACATTTGAAAATAAGATGGCCAGAATGGCAGCTGGGTGGCTCAGTTGGTTAAGTGGCTGACTTCAGCCCAGGTCATGGTCTCATAGTTTGTGGGTTTGAGCCCCACATCAGGCTCTGTGATGCCAGCTCAAAGTCTGGAGCCTGCTTCTGATTCTGTGTCTCCCTTTTTCTCTGACCCTCCCTCGCTCACTCTCTGTGTCTCTCTGTCTCAAAAATAAATATATGTTAAAAAATTTTTTAAAAAGGAAAAATAAGATGACCAGAAACCTTTTCCTATAAGTAACAAGGGATCTGAACGTGATCCATACTTAATGGACCATATAATTATATGGTAAAATAAAATATAAGATGGTTCTGGAATCAAGGATAGAAGTCATCTTCAAAATGCGGCTTCCTGGGTAATACCCAGTGAGACCACTCATGGATAAATTTGATATTCATTAATTCAGAGCAGGAAGAAAAACAATTCTCACTGTACCCACCAACCAGTATATTTTCCATCACAAGGTGGATAATTTTCTGGGAACTCTAATAACTTTTTGAGTTTTCTTTTTTCCATATATGAATCAAGACTCCTTTATGTACAAGTATGACTGATCTATTTTCTAAAGATGTCCACACTAAATTGGGTACATGTTCTCCTCCAAATGTGATACTGATATTTCTTCATTGAGAGGCAGGGTCCCTTTGGACCTGCGGGATTTAGTCACTGCATTGTTATGCCCAGATCACAATAGCCTCAATGACCAGAGACCACCAGGGAGACTGAGTCACACATGCAAAGGCAAAGGGCTTTATTACGGGCTCGAGCTTGGGCTCACAGACTTTACCAGCACAGTGGATCTGTGCTGTGAGCCCCGAACAAGGGCTGAGCAGGGTTTTTATGGGGTTTGGGAAGGGGGAGTTACAAGAAACTGTGACACAGGTACAGTGATCCAATCATTATCATATAAAAGTATCAGCAACAACTTTAACCATACACATTGTTTAGAGCGTTCGTTACTTTTGGCGGGACCCAATCACAATATTTAGAGTATCTTTGAAATTAACCAATTACAGAGTGGACCCAGGGCCCCCACGTGGGGTAACTGGTTAATCTAGTATAAACAACAGGTAACTATCTATGGTTTCCATCTACAGGCCTCACCCTTAGGAATGTGGAGGGTGATTGCTCAACTTTTCTGACTGGGTGCTGCGAAGGTGGTCTCTCCTGCCTTGGGCAATGTGTAACTGCCTGATGGTTTCGGGGAAACTGAAACTTAGGCCTTTCAGGTCAGAGGGGAAACTTAAAGCCTGCCATGGAGTCTGTTTGGTTCAGACCTGTGTCCTTTCAGCATGACTTTGAGACTAGGTCATAAAAGGCGAGATGGCTTTCCCCTGGCCCCTTCTCCTGGGATCACTACAGAGACCGCTTGGGTAGATTTCTATGGTGGCAGAATTCCCTGACAGGTTCTTTGGTTCTTTCTTGGTTCATGGCTGCTGCTCTTCAGTGTTTTACCCATGTCAGTCCTGAGCCAGGGTGAACAGAGGCTGGGTTTCCTCTGGCTGGGGGCTGGGTTTCCCTAGGAGGAGTCTGGCAAGATAGGAAGGCGAAGCAAGACAGGCTTGCCACTGTGTTTGCTTTTTGTGGTGGTGGCTGTGTTGTGTTTTATTTTACCACATTGCCAGTCTTCGCCTACCCAAACAGAAACGCCCTGTGTTATCTCGGTCACACCAGTATTATTTTAAGTAAATACAAGGAGGTGGGACAAAAGAAAATGGCTATTAATCAGAACTTCAGGCCTGAGCAGCACTCCCCACAACCAGATGCCTTTAGAACCATCCAAGTTGAACAGTTGTTTGGAGGTCATTGGTAACCAAGGTGATCTGCAGTGGACAGGATCAAAAATGATTAGTTACCTCCTGCAGAGTTCACGGTTACTGCTATCTCCGGAGACCCCTATTCTGTGGCTCATTTCAAAACACGGTAGCAATGGACAGGTACCCACTGAAATGGAGTGATAAATATGTACGGAAGATATTGTTTCTAATTAGGCAAGCTTAACACTCTTAACAATTGTCAAAAACAAAAGCAAAAAAAAAAAAAATCAAAACCCTAAAGCAGTATTTTTCTTTTTTTTCTTTTTTCTTTCCTGAATATCAACCTCCTAAGACTATGCAGATATATATTCCTCTTTCCTTTCAAGTACAGAATTGTGGGGTGCCTGGGTGGCTCAGTCAGTTGAGCATCAGACTCCAGCTCAGGTTATGATCTCGTGGTTCATGAGGTTGAGCCTCACATGGGGCTCACTGCTGTCAGACCCTCTGCCCTGCACCTCTAAGAAATGAATAAACATTAAAAAAATAAAAACAAATACAGAATCGAGTGCTTTGCAGCTTGGTTTCTCTCCTGTCCTTGCCCAGGCTTGAGCACAGGCAGCGGAGGGGGAAGGAAGGAGGGCTGTGACTCAGGAGTGAGCAGTGAAGTCTTCATTCCCCTTCCAGCTCAGGCACTCCACCCGCCCTACACTGCAGCCTCACCATGTGAGGCATCTCACCTACTTGATTATTCCCAGGCAGGGTCATCTCCTGGTTAAGGGCATGGGCTTGTTGCCAAAATGCTTGGGTTTGAACCCTGGCCAAGCCACTTACCCTATGATTTCACCCCCTTGTGTCTCAGCTTTCCCATCTGTAAAATGGGGATGATAATAGTATCTACCTCAGAGTTGGGAGATTGAACAGGTTTAGTATCTATAAAACACTAAACCAGGGCCCAACATGTATTAACCGCCCAATAAATGTCAGCTATTATTATTATCACCTAGGAATATAGCAAAATCATAATTACAATGCAACATTATATCCTATTGTCCTCTGGCTGCACACCATGAAGCCACCATATAGGCAAAAATTTGACAGGACCTTTGCTACTGCAGTTCCTAAATGCTTTGTTAGGAGATGCAACATGAACACCTCAGGCCGACTGAAGTCAGTAGAGACTAAGGTAACTTCCAGGATTTCGCCAGTAATCCTACTTCTGTAGGAATGCTGTCTATGGGAATTTTTTTTTCTTTCTTTTCCTTTCCTTTTTTAAATGTTCATTTATTTTGAGAGAGAGAGCCTCCACGCTGTCAGTGCAGTGCCTGACTCGGGGCTTGAACTCATGAACTATGAGATCATGACCTGAGCTGAGATCAAGAGTCAATGCTTCACTGAGTGAGCCACCCAGGTGTCCCAGGAATTTTCAAATATGCAAGCACAAGGTACAAAGAAGTTCACTGCAGCGTTATTTATATAGTGAAAAACCAAACCCAGACTACACGTGGAGCAATCTAAGACTGATTAAATAATACTATAAATATTATGCAACCACCAAGGGAGGTGCTTCTGAAGAAATATTAATAACTAGTAAATGCTCACTGAAATAAAAATAGAAGAGCCAGCCTCAAAAATGCATGTACAGCAAAGAGCATCACATTTGGTAACGGTGCATGCACATCTGCAGAGAAAACAAAGCTTTAGGGAAAGGCATCATGATGTTTACAGTGGGGTTTCTGAGGGTAGGAGGCGTTTACACCTGGTTTTTGTTTCTATTTCTTGGTATTTTTGGTGTCACAAAATATTTCATGTTTGAAAAAACATTAAGTCATAAAGCCAAAACAGTTTTTAATAAAGAATCTTTATTCTCAGTGGCTCGGTCGGTTGAGCATCCGACTTTGGCTCAGGTCATGATCTTGTGGTTTGTGAGTTCGAGATGCACATGAGGCTGGCTGCTGTCAGCTTGAATCCTCTGTCCCCCTTTCTCTGTCCCTCCCCCGCTTGTACTTCCCCAGAACGAGTATTTAAAAAAACACCTTATAGAATCTTTCAGAAGACACACAGTGGACTAACAGAAACTGAACCATGTGTCCCCTAAATTCCTAGGTATTTTCTGTGGTTTATTTGTTTATCTTTTAGCCTCAAACAATGCCCAATAACAGAGAGAGGCGTTGCTTTCTTCAACTTATCTTTGCTTTGGAAAGAAAAACTGAGAAACTTCTTAGCTAAAACAAAACCAACCAACTAACCAACCAAACAAACCCCAAAACCAGAAAAAGAGCGAGAGAGAAAGAGAGAGAGAGAGAGAGGTGGGTGAAAGCCGTGAGGGGGAGGAGAGTAAGGGCTTCCTAAGACAGCAGGCTACAATTTGGCACTAAACAGCCATTTGTTTTCACATGGGGTAGAAACATCCTTGGCCTATAGGAAATTGGAAGAGCCCGCTTCTAGTTTTCTTTGGAAGAAGTTCCAAAAAAAAAATAAATCTGTGGTGAAAGAAAGAAAGAGAGGGAGAGAGAAAGGGAGAAAGAGAGACGAGAGACAGAAAGAGAGAACGAAAGAAAGAAGATAAGAGAAAGAAATAGAAAAAGAGAGAAAGGGAGATAGAGAGAGAGAGAGAGAGAAAGAGAGAGAGAGAGAGAGAGAGAGAGAGAGAAAGAAAGAAAGAAAGAAAGAAAGAAAGAAAGAAAGAAAGAAAGAGAGAAAGAAAGAAAAGTACCGAAAACAGTACATTAGGGAGGTGCAAGTGAAGTCCATGAACTCCCCAGCCTCTAAGACACCCCCTCTTCTGAGTCCTGCCCCTAAGGAAAAGTTACTAGGAAGAGCCACACTCTCAAGGGGCTTGGAAACGTCAGGGACTGTCTGTTTGTTTGTTTGTTTCTTTTTAATTTTTTTCATGTTTATTTATTTTTGAGAGAGAGAGAGAGACAGAGTGCAAGCAGGGAAGGGGCAGAGAGAGGGAGACACAGAATCTGAAGCAGGCGTCAAGCTCTGAGCCGTCATCAGAGTCGGATGCAGGGCGGGGCTTGAACCCAGGAACAGTTAGCCCATGACCTGAACCGAAGTCGGATGCTTAACCGACTGAGCCACCCAGGAGCCCCTAGGGATTGTCTGTTTCAATTGCAGTCCACCTAATGCACTTCACCAGGGACCCACAGGTACTGCCCTCCGCCTGGGGGTCTTTTCCCCCTCAGCTGTGTGCTCCAGGGGAGAGTGAGCCTTGTAGGAGCTGTGCTTTGGCCTTGTAGGAGCTGTGCTTTGGCCTGCGATGCAAGATTAATAAAATTAGGATTATTTATGATGCTGGAGTGATTTAACAATATTTTTCAAGAATCTGAAGGATTTATGTCGAGGAACTGCTGTTTTAGTAACTAAACCCTTCTGGATGGACTCCAAGATAAACTAGTCTTGTCTGGCTTCCGCCCAGAGCCCCTCCACCTTTTTCCAGTTTCTCTTGGCAAAGAACCTCTTCTAATTCACCGGACGGTGATGGGCAAGGAGATGACCTTCCTGGCTGCTTTATCTGCCCCCATCCCACCTCAAAATGCCTCTCAGCTTCTCTTTGTCCCTTCAAATCTCAAAGGAAGCATCAAGAGCAGAAAAAAGTAACAGTTGCTGAAGGCCTACTACGTGGATACATTACCTCATTCAATTCCCACAAACACCTTGAGAGGTAGGCATAATTATCCCTATTTTGCTTGTTAGGGGTTAGAGGAAATTTATTCTTTTAGCTGCTGGTAGAAGAATTCCTCTTGGGGACAGAACCATCTTTGTGGGGAAATGCCTTAATCAGCCTCTTTGGGCTATAAAGGAGGGATATGGGGAAATGTGTGGAGACCTGGGAGCGGGGTCGGGGGGAGACTGGGTGGGGGCTCCTTAATCAGAAAGAAGAGACAGAAGCAAGAGGAGAGCAGTGGGAGGAGGGGCGGAGCACAATATGCTCCACTCTCAAGAGTATCAATTCTTCAAATCTCTAATAAATATGCTAACCTCAGGAAAAGCTTGCGGAAAGAGAATTCTCTGAATGGGACTGTTGGCATAGGGTGACAGTGAAACCCCGTGTGTTTCGCCCGAATTGGGAAGAGGCGGTTCCAGAAGGATATTTCCTAAATCAAAGAGTAGGAAGGCCCCACCTGACATGTGAGCTCCATCAAGGGTCGCGGGAGGGGGACTGAGGCTCAGAGAACTCTATCGACATTACTAGGGTCACACAGCAGTGAAGAGTACGTGCATCATTTGCTGAGACGGAACTGAACCCAGGTCTGTTTATTGCCAATGTCCTTTGTTTTTGCTCTAAGTGAGGTGACCCTCTCCTCCAAGGCCAGCTTTCCCCTGGTGTGTACTCCGTCCAGGGCCAGTCAGAGGAGTGAACATTTATTGAGTGCCTACTAAAAGCCAGGCTTTGTTGCACGTCTTTGCTTCATGCAGGCGTCACATCATTCTATATTCGAGTATAACTGTTCAGATTCCTGAATATGAGAATTTCTCCTCGGAGAAGGGAGGACACTGGCCCAAGGCCCCTGCTGTAGGTGGTGAAGCTGGACGGCTTGGTTCTCTCTCATGCCTTCCCACCCCCATTGGGTACGATTCCTCTAACTAATCCATCATAATAACCCGTTCTTTCCCCACCACCCCCTGGGCTGCACCCCAAGATGGGACCCAGTGGGGCGTGCACAGGCAGTGAGACACTGAACACAGAAGCTGCTCTGCTGAGCTCAGGTCAAGGTCATTCTCACTGCCCAGGCTAGTCTTGTTACTCAGGGCTTGGCAGACCTTTCCTCTAAAGGGCCAGACAGTATGTATTTTCGGCTTCGTGGGCCGAAAATGATCCCTTCGGCCTTTGTAACATGAAAGCAGCCACAGACATAAAGGAATGAGCATGGCTGTGTTCTAATAAGACTTCATTTATGGACACTGAAATTTGAATTTCATGTAACTTTTACATGTCGCAAAACACTCTTCTTCTCCTTCTCCTCTCCTCCTTCTTCTGATTTTCCACTCCAACTATTTAAAAAGGTAAAAACCTGGGCACCTGGGTGGCCCAGTCAGTGAGATGTCCAAGTCCTGATCTTGACTCAGGTCATGAGGTTGTGATTAATGACCGTGTGGGGCTCTGCACTGACAGTGTGGAGCCTGCTTGGGGTTCTCTTCTTCTCCCTGTCTTCCTGCTTCTCTCTCTCTCTCTCTAAATAAAGAAATAAAACATTAAAAAAAATACATAGCCTGTCCTTTAAAAAGAAAAAAAGGTAAAAACCATTCTCAGTGCAAGAGGCACATAAAAACTGGAGGCAGCTGGATTTGGCCCAGAGGGCACAGCTCGCTGCCCTCTGGTGTTAGTAAATGCTCCCTCCGCTGGGGTTCTGTGTCCAGCTGGGCAGCCTCTGGGCTGGGCTTTGACCCTTCTCTCCTCTCACCTATAAAACCACACGTGTCCAGTTCCCGAGCTTGTGCACATCGCTCCCTCATTAGGAGCACTCCTCCACTTCTGCAGCTTCTCCTGGTGAATCAGAAGAAAGGTGGTCTGCTGCCCCCAAGGAGGTGGCCATCAGATAAGACAGCATTGCCATCACTTTGATGACCAGGTGAAGCAAAGCCCCAGGGCAGGTGAAAGGAGTGTCACGCTAGGGCTGTGACAAGGACACAGCTTCAAACAGACTGAACATCTTAGAAGGAAATCTCCAGGGAGGGTGGAGAAGACATTGCTAAGAATCTGTCTCTAAGGAAGGAGTCTTGGTGCCCAAAATGGGAATGTCTTTCTTATCCAAGACAAGAGGACAAAGGGTGGAAGGGCAGGCGAAGGGCAGGAACGCAACTCCGTCCACTGCCAGACCCAGAAGAGTGACTCGGAAGCAGAAGCACTAAGGAACAACTGAGGACGGTAACTGCTAACATTTACTAGCCATCTGCTATGCTCCAGGCACTATATTGCTGGGTCCTTTACACACATTACCTCAATTTACCCTTTTGACACTCTGGTGAAATACGCATTTAAAAAAATTCTCCTTGAGGGGCACCTGGGTGGCTCAGTGGGTTAAGAATCCAGTATCACAATTCTTGGTTTTGGCTCAGGTCATGATCTCACAGTTCATGGGTTCAAGCCCCGGGACAGGGTCTTATGCTGACATGCTGAGTGTGGAGCCTGCCTGGGATTCTTCTCTTTCCCTCTCTCTCTGCACCTCCCCTGCCTGCATGCATTTTCTCTATCTCTGTGTCCCTCTCTCAAAAATAAACTTTAAAAAATAAATTAATAAAATGTTTAAAAAATCTCCTGCATTTATTTAAAAACAAAAACAAAAATAAATATTCATTGTGCATCTTCTATTTTAGCAGACCCTGTGCTAGATGCTAAAGACAAGTGAATAAGCAAAAACAGACCTTGTACCTGAGCTCATGAAGAGTATAGCATAGTACAGAAATTGGCGTTTTTTTGCAATAAAGAGACAATAAATATTTTAGGTTCTGCAAGTCATAAAGTCTCCACTACAACTACTCCACTCTCCCACTCTAGTACACAGTAGCCACAGATAATATATAAATAAGTGAACTTGCCACAGATAATATGTAAGTAAGTGAGCTCCAATATAATTTTATTTACCAAAACAGGGTGCAGGTTAAAGCTGGCTATAGTTTGCTGATACCTGGTGCAGCAGGAGACCAAGTTAATTTCATAAATAATAACCATGAAGTGTCATCACATAAAAGTTTCTGATAATAAAAAAGCCTATATTAGGAGGATGTTTACTTAGTCAGAGAGATCAGAGATCTCCTAGAGGGAGTGGGCTTAGATCTAAGTGTAGTGATTACTGAAGAGGACAGCAAGAACTATTCCAGAGGAATCAGTGTGTGCAAAAGCCCTGTGGTAGAAGAGAGAATAAACACAAGTTTGAAACAGAAGGTTTATGTGGTTAGAACAGAAAGAGAGGGTGACTATAAGATGAGGCTGATAAAGGCACGTAGGGGCCAGATCATGGAAAATCTGATAGATCTTATTAGGGAATTAAGTCCCTAAGTATAGAAACTATGGCCCAGGAAGTTAAGTAACATGCTTAAGGCAGTATAGCTAGTAAACAATGGAGCTAGAAACCTAGTCTGTTTACCTCCAAACCCAACTTCTGTATTCTCTTGGCTTACTTTGATTTTATGTTTGTGTCATTCCCTTTATGAAATTCCAAACTCTCTTGGCTAAATTAAAAGGAAACGGAATTCTGTCTACACCTAGGCTGGAAGGCTAGGAAAGCTCAGACATCAGCGGAAAATCAAAGTAAGCCTGGTAGAGGAGTCCTAGTCATAGAGAAGGAGGCACTGGGGACAGCTGTGCTGTCTTTTCTCTTTCATTTCCGTTGTCCCCTGATAGGGAGTCTTATCAAAGTGATCTTTACCCTTGATGTCAATTAGTAGTCTTCCGAATATTGTCCGATTCCTTCAACCTGCTGATGCTGCTTCTTTTTCTTTTCTTTTTTTAAGATTTTATGTTTCAGTAATCTCTCCACCCAACATGGGGCTTGAACTTAAAATCCAGAGATCAAGAGTCACACACTCTATACCAACTGACCAGTGAGATGCCCCTCTGACATTCCTTCTTGATCTAGGCCCTGCCTCCTCTGTCACCACCACCTTATTTGTCACCCTTCCCTTTGGGAAGATAGCAAGACTTGCTGTTCCATGAAAACTCCCAGCTCCCTCTTTAATTCCATAAGGTTCCTTCTGCTGGAAGAGCCAGGCCACCCCTGCCCTTTTGTCTGGGTACCTTCCATTCCTTAAGGATCAGCTCAGCAATTATTCCTCAGGTTTCCAGTTCTGCAGGGAGCTATCTAGGCTTATTTTGCACAAAGCCTGAATGTTGCATTCCTCCTCTGGTCTAATACAGTTCCTCATGTTAACGGTTAACATTCTAAACTACTGTTCGGGGCCAGCCTCCCTCACTGGACTCTGAGTTTGTGAGCTCTGTGACAACAAAGAACTTCTCTGATAGGTGTTTAGCATTTTCTATGTAGAGGTTAATTTGTTTAACATCACTTTCTATATGGAAGTTAACTTGTTTAACTTGTTAATCTACTTGCTTCTCTGCCTCCTAATTATTTTCATATTTCTTCTTTGGAGGTCCTGGTTCTTGAGGTGAGGTCCCTGGTCCAATGGCATCAGCATTACCTGGGAACATACTAGAAATGCAAACTCTCAAGCCTTCTTCCACATCAGTAATCAGACACTCTGAGGGGTGGGAACTAGTAATCTGTGTTTTTAATAAGCCGCCAGGTGATTCTGATGGTCTCTAAAGTTTGAGAACCACTGCCTTGTAGGAGGTTAGTGCTCATTTAAAGTTTGTTGATTCCCTGAAGATAGTACTCGGTTATTTTCAATCTGGAAAAGAAAAAGTAATTGAGGAAATGACAATGGAAGCTTTATTAGACTGGATTTTTAGAAAAGGAATTTTTCTGACATGCTATTTCAAATACATAATTGGTTCAGAGAAGGCTTTTCTTCATACGCCTTAAAGACTCCTCCAGGGATGCCTGGGCGGCTCAGTTGGTTAAGCATCCAACTTTGGCTCATGTCATCATCTTGGGTGTGAGTTTGAGCCCTGCATCAGGCTCTGTGCTGATAACTCAGAGCCTGGAGCCTGCTTCAGATTCTCTCTCTCTCTCTCTCTCTCTCTCTCTGCCCTCTCCCCGCTCACACTCTGTCTCTCAACAATAGATAAAATGTATTTAAAAAAATAATAAGACTCCTCTGTCTAGCTCAGTTTGGCTTGGGTATGGTTTTGGCAGGAGTTTGAACAAGATAGCCCTACTAGGTGCCTTCCAGTGCTCAGATTCTCTGCTTCTAGGATATTCTACACATTATGAAAGAAATACAAGGTAGGGAGCAGGGCATTATTAGTTGGGGATTTGGGGCTTTCAACACACAAGGAAGTATATGCTTTTTTCCCCTTCCTAAGTTGTCCTAAGTTGAGTCTTTGCCAGTCTATACTTATAAAAAGAGATGACCAGGACCTTTCGAGAACGGTAATTGTTTGTTTTTAGGTCATAAAAATGAATCCTTGCTTTGTTTTCAAAGGAACACGCTCTTCATGCAATCTATACAAACTGAATGACAAGTAGGTGAGGTCCAAGATTGGGAAGATAAAAACTTCATTTGTTGATTTTTGGCCGAGAGCTGAAACAATGGGACAAAGGAGTGGCTTGTTGGTAGAAGCTCTATAAAACACAATAATATTAGTCATGTAAACAGAAGAAAATAGGAGAGGCTTAATGAGATAAATTACACCAAGTCACCACATTAGGGATTAAAATATTCTGATAAAGCAAACACTAAAAGGACCAAAAGAAAGGATAAAGGAAAGAGTGGATAACTTCAGATTTAGAAAACAATGGGTCCTTCTATCTAGGGAGCTGACAAGAGGAGTTTTCAGAGGCTGCCTGGGCTGACTGAGCGCCCATTAAGATCCTACTTTTCATCCAAAAAAAAAAAAACCACACAAAAAAAACCTCTACTCAAACCACTGGCAGACAAAGCCAACACATTCTTTTCTTCTCCGCTCTTCCCTATTCTTTTTTTTTTTCCTTCACAATTGCAAAGCAATCCATTTTGCTATGTAAGTCTGTAAAGGGAATAAAAGCGTTCACAGGTTTCTTTCTATTTGCATTCGCTAGATTTGTTGGCCTGACTTCCAAAGAGTGAGTCGGCGGCTGTTCTCAAGCTCAGGGAATAAGAGCCAACTTAACAGTGTTTAAGATTGCCCATGTACCTGTGTGAACAGCAACTTTTCCATAACCGTTTTTATAAGGACATTTGAACAACTGAAGTATAGTGTGTGGATTTGTGCTATTTAAACTAATAGCGCTGCCAGGCCTTGAGTAGATATTATACATTTCTATAGCTGTCTTTATTAAGTGTATGTCAACAACTATGCAGAAGTAGAACTTGTCCCCAAACTTGGAACAGGTAAATTCTCACTGGTTCACACTACCATAAACTTCTTGGCAATGGTGATGAGCACAAGGCTGCCAAAAGCCAGTGAGTGTTTAAAAAACAATGAATAGTAAAAGCCATAACAACAACAACAACAATAATAACCAGCAGGCTACCAGACCAGGCCAAGAGTTGACATTACTACTGATAGAGATAGGACTCCAACTGTGCTTTTCAGAAATATTCTTTTTGGGTGTCAAAACTTGAGCCTTATGGGGGTAAAAACCAAAGCAAACCAAAGCAAACTACTTGAGTCTAGGTATTTTCACAATAAACTTCTGATGATTTGTTTGGTTGTTTTTATTTATTTTTATTTATTCATTTTTAAGTAGACTCCACACCCAACATGGGGCTTGAACTCATGACCCTGAGATCAACAGTGTCATAGTCTACCAACCGAGCCAGACAGGAGCCCTTGTTTGGTTGCTTTTAAAAGTAGTATGTATGCACTTTTTTATTTTTAATTTTTAGAGTGAGCACACGCGAGGGAGGCGGGTCGAGACAAAATCTTAAGCAGCTCCAGGCTCAATGCAGAGCCTGATGTGGGGCTTGATTCCATGATCCCCGGATCATGAGCTGAGCCAAAATCAAGAGTTGGACACTCAACTGATTAAGGCACCTACATGCCCCAGTATATATGCATTTGCTGTGGAAAATATTAAAAATGCAAAAAAAAAAATTAAAACAGCTTTTTCGTAAGACCTACACAAAATCATATTTTGGTTTATTTCCTTTCAGGCTTTTTTTCTGTGCATATACTAAGACATGCATATACACACACAAATACACAAAAGTATTATCTAACTCAATACCATACTATGAAATACTACTGCATTATGTACTTTTTCACTTAAAAATTATACACATTTTCTCATCAGTAAAAATCATTTTTATTAAATTTTTTTAATGTTTTATTTATTTTTGATACAGAGAGAGACAGAGCATGAGAGGGGGAGGGGCAGAGAGTGAGGGAGACACAGAATCCGAGGCAGGCTCTAGGCTCTGAGCTGTCAGCACAGAGCCTGATGCAGGGCTCCGACCCACGAACATGAGATCATGACCTCAGCCGAAGTCGGAGGCTTAACCAACTGAGACACCCAGGCGCCCCACATCAGTAAAAATCTTAAAGCCATGAACTCATAGCCAACGAGGAGGTCTGATTGGCTCACACAGTGGTCAACCAAGTGGAACTGAAAAATAGCGAAGAGACAGGGCTGTGCTCTCCACTTCACCTAGGTCCCCACTCTATTGTTCTCCATCTGAGACTTGTACCTGCAATTTCTAATTTCACAAGCGCTCTTTTAAAAATAATAATAATGATGATGATAGCCTTAGAGGAGAGTGAAATAATCTTTCTCTTCTCCACGTCTGCACTTTATATCCAGACTACTTAACTCACTTCTGTTACTGCTTGACCCCCAGGTTGGGATCCTTTTACTAACGTCTGTTTTGTAAAAGTTTTAGAAAATACAGCATTATGTGACTTCCATTAATTTACTGAACCAAATCACTGCTGCTGGACATTCAAGTTGTTTCCAGTTTGTTGATATTACCATTAATACTGGAAGGAACACCTTTTTACATAAATGTAAAAACGAAATTCCTAGAGGCAGAACTGGTTCTAAAGGGCAGACATATTTTTCATTCATGTTTGATATACACTTCCAAAAGTCTTCAGAAAAGTCGCACCAAATTTAACAGGGCGTGACTTTGTATAATCCCTGTTAATCAATGCCACAGCATTACTACACATTTTGGTAAAAGGAGTTGCCAATTTGGGGAGTTAAAAGGGGCATTTCAGGGATTATACTAAGTGAAAAAAGTCAGAGAAAGACACATACTGCATGATCTCACTTGTATGTGGAATTTTTTAAATGGCATTTTAAAAAAATAATAAAAATAGGGGCCCCTGGGGAGTTCAGTCAGTTGAGCATCAGACTCTTGATTTCAGCTCAGGTTATGATCTCATGGTTCGTGGGATGGAATGTATCAGGCTCTGCACTGACACAGCTGAGCTGATTTAGGATTCTCTCTCTCCCTCTTTCTCTCTCCAAATAAATAAATAAATAATAACAATAAAAATGGCATTTTTAAGGGTACCTGGTTGGCTCAGTCAGTAAAGCATGCAACTCTTGATCGCAGGGTCATGAGTTTGAGCCCCATGTTGGGTGCAGAATCTACTTTTTTTTTTTTTTTTTGAGCCAAGAAAGCCTTTATTGGGATCTGTGATTCCTGGGTGAGGTTCCGTGACTCCGGGAGTGGGGAGTCAGGGAAGTCGCTCAGAATCTACTTAAAAAAAATTTTTTTTTAATGTTTTTATTTTATTTTGAGAGAGGGAGACAAAGAGTGAGTGGGGGAGGGGCAGAGAGAGAGCGAGACACAGAATCAGAAGCAGGCTCCAGGCTCTAAGCTGTCAGCACAGAGCCTGACACAGGGCTCGAACCCATGGACTGTGAGATCATGACCTGAACCAAAGTCGGATGCTTAAGCAACTGAGCCACCCAGGCACCCCTTGAATCTACTTTTAAACAAATACTATTTAATTTTTTCTATGTTTACTTATTTATTTTGAGAAAGAGAGAGGAGTGCGAGGAGGGGAGGGGCAGAGAGGGACGGAGAGAGAGAATCCCAAGCAGGCTCTATGCTGATACAGGACTCAATCTCATAAATCATGAGATTATGACTTAAGTCTAAATCATGAGTCAGACACTTAACTGACTGAGCCACCCAGCTCCCCTCCAAAAAGAGCATCTTTAATATGTATTTCATACTCATTTTTTCATATATAGCCAACTATATTTTCTTTTGGAATTGTCTATTCATGTGTTTGCTCATTTTCTACTAGGGTACCATACTTTTCTTTTTTTTTTTTTAAGTTTATGTATTTATTTTTCATACATAGGGCTCAAGCTCATGAACTGTGAAATCATGACTAAGTTGAAACCAAGAGTCAGACGCTTAATGGACTCAGTCACCTAGGTGCGCAGGTAGTCATAATTCTTTAAATGGGTCATAAAAGTTTCATAAGTTAATGATATTATTTTACTTGGTCATATATGCTATAGAGTTCTCCTAATTCCCATGTGAATGTTTTGCATGTGTAATATTCTCTGACATGCTGAAGTATTTAACATTCACGAAATCAAACCTGGCAATATTGTGTTTCCTTCTTTTCCTTTTAGACTTACAAAGTTCTTTACCTTGTGCCTGGGTAAAATTTTATGTATATTTTCTTCTGTTCTTTTACATTCATGCTTTCAGTACCCTTTTGCCCTCTCAGCAACACTGGCCAGGACTCTGTAGTGAAACTGCTTCTTGGTTGTGTGCACCCTTATCTCTCAGAGTTACCTCTTACCTCTCATGCTTCTCTAATTCTTCTCAATTTCTCATGCAAGGGCTCTTTGCATTTTCACAATCCTTTAAATATTTCTTAGACTTATGTATGCTTCAGGAAACAATTTGGGGTGAGGGGGGTTACCTGGCTGGCTCAGTTCATCGAGCTTCTGACTTTGGCTCAGGTTATGATCTCTGGTTCATGAGCTCGAGCCCCATGTCAGGCTCCCTGCTATTAGCACAGAGCCTGTTTCAGGCCCTCTTTTCCCCTCTCCCTGTGTCTCCACTTGTGTCCGCTCTCAAAAATAAATAAACATTTTAAAAAATTGGGGAGTATCATAAAAATGTATTTGTTCTGCTCCCTGAGGTAGGACCCAGAAAAATTCATTTTCATCAAGCATCTGAATTTTTCTGCAAAGTGATGAAGGAACTCTTGGGCCCTCTTATCAATGTGTACTCTGTCTATACCTGTCTCTCCATGTCTACACAGAGCTCCATCCACATCCACATCTGTGTAGCACTCACTGAACATCTCCAGCTGTCTACCTCTCAGGCGTGTCAAACTCGATCCAAAGCACAATTCACTACCTCTTCGCTCAAAACTCCTCATCCACTAACAACAAGATGTCTCCCTGCTCCAGATCCGAATCAGCCATTTCTTCAAGGATATCTGGTATCTTTTAGTGGCTAATGGTATTTAGAAACTAAGATCTGGGCACTGCATACCTCCCAGTATCTTGCTTTACTTTGAACTGTTCCCTCGGGACAAAGTTCCAGTAGTGAGATAACTGGATTACAGAAGATGAAATATTTTATGGCTCTTGATGATTCAATATTGACAAAGGTACAACCAGTCCATTCGTGGGCCCTGTTGGGACCATATATCTTTACTGGTCCACCCCCCAGCTTGTGTCAGTTGCTAATATTAAAACAGCAGCATTCCCTAATGTTGCCTTCCTGATATGACAAGTTCAGGCAAGAGTTCTGACATACGGCTCCTATCTCTGCCTTCTCTAGTCTCCCAGGGATCTCTGCTGCTGGAGAGAACAGGCACACTCTGAATAAGAGCCAAATGGGGGAAGAAAGAACTCACTGGGCAAGTGCCCTCACAAGCTCCCACTCCATGCTCCTTCTCCGAATCGGTGCACGTCTCACTTGTAGAGGAAGACGGGGCCAAGGCCAGGACCTGTAAAAAAGGCTTCCCACTTGCATTTACTTCCTTAGTCTAAGCATCTTCAGAATGTACTGGGAAGGCTAGCCTGGCCTTCCAAGACGGCAGTAAAAAACAGAGATGGGCAAGATTTCTGAACTTTAATGAACAGTAACAACATCTACCAAAAAATGTGGGATGCAGATTAGCATGGTGGAGGGAATGGAGGGTGGAGAGAAAGGCAGTCAAGAAGAGAGTAGACAGGGGGAAGAAAGGTGAGTTCTCCTAGACTCCCCTAGAATTATGATTTGTGATACTAGGAGATGGGATTCCCTCTCCTAGAAGTACTACCAGGCATACCCTCCAGCTATGTTTACTCTCCCTCCCCTGACATAAAGTCCACATGTGCTCCCCCAAACATTCTCCAAAAGAATCTGCAAAGTTCTTGGAAAGAACAAGACTTGCTATAAGCTATCTCAATATCCTTAAGGATTGGAAGCGAAGAAATGCTAGGTATATAACACTGTATATTAACTATACTAGAATTAAAATAAAAATCTTAGAGGGGAGAAAAAGGAAAAAGATGCCAGGGAAAATCAGAGCAGTACTAATCATCCTGACAAATCTCATACCTGTCCATAAACATGCCACTAGTATATTGCTGCTTGTGAGCTCAAGAGATATCTCTTCCTTTTGAAGTTTTGCTGATGCTCTTAGGTGAAGGAACTCCTAACATCTCCCAACTGGACTGCTCTAAATCCAGCTCCTTCAGTTAAACCAAGAGGCTGGGCCTTAGCTCAAGAGGTGGTCAGTAATCTACCCAAGACATGGCCAGCATCCTGCCTAAGAATGCTGACTGTACTGTGGCTCTACCACTCTAGCTGTGAGATTTGGGACTCAGTTTCCCGTAGGTGAAATGGAGGTGTATTAGTCACGGTGCTCTACAGAAACAGCACCAATAGGAGATATATGGTGGGAGCGAGGGAGGGAGAGGGAATTATTATAGGAATATAGGAAATAGTTCATGTGATGATGGAGGCTGAGAAGTCCACCTGCTGCTAAAGAATCCAGAAAGTCAGCGGTGGAATTCATTCTGATTCTAAAGGCCGGAGAACCAAGGGAGTTGATGGTGTGACTCAGTTGGAGGCCAAAGAGAGACCAAGGATTGAGACAGTTGTAGGGGTTGTGGGAGTGGCGTCGGTGTAAATCCCAATCTGAGTCTGAGGACCAGCAGTGCTGTCAAAGGTAGAAGATGGATGTTTTAGCTCAAGCAAAGAGAGCAAATTTGCCCTTCTTCTACCTTTTTGTTCTATTCAAGCCCTGACTGAGCTGACTGGATGATTCCTGTTCACAGTGGTGAGGGCAATCTTCTTTACTCAGGCTGATTCAAATGCTAATCCCTTACTGAAATACTGCCACAGTTACACCCAGAAATAATGTTTTACCAGCTTTCTGGGTATCTGTCCCCTTAGCCCTGTCAAGATGACCCATAAAATTAACCATCACAGCTGATAACAGTACTGACTTCAGAGTCATTGTGAAGAATAAATGGATTCATATGTAAAGCACTTAGAACAGTGATCTCAGGAACAATGGTAAGAGGGTGATGATGATTTCAGCTCAGGTCATGATCTCATGGTTTGCTGGATTGAGCCCCACTTTGGGCACTTGCACTGACATCACAGAGGCTGCCTGGGGTTTTCTCTCTCCCTCTCTCTGCCCCTCCCCTGCTCACCCATGCTCTCTCTTTCAAAATAAATAAATAAACATTTAAAAAAAAAAAAGAAGGAGATGATGATGATGATAATGGCAATGACAATGGTGACTAGGAAGGACACAAAAGGCATCAGCCTTCAATCTTCCAGTACTAAAATTACCTCTGATCACTGCTGTACTTTGAAAGTGGTCCCAAGACTATGTTTCAGGGGATGCTAATGTTCCAGCTGGGCCAACGTAATGTACTGCTAAAATCGAATAATGAGAGCCTACTCTGTCCCTTTCTCCACCAATTCCAGACCAAATCAAGTTAATGGACAGAATTTTTAAATTTAAATTCTCATCCTATTAGTTTTTACATCTTCAGTGCTAAGTGAGTGTTTGGAAGGAATTAATGAGTAGAAAACAATTATTTTTGGAAATGCTCAGAAATGTTCACCCAAGCCTAGCTCAATAGCCAGATTATTTTTCATGAAGATATACTAATTGTTTGTGTTCTAGTTTGCATAGATTTAAGAGTTATTTTCTGTAATAAACTAGTCTTAATTTGTATGAGAGAATGAAATATTTCAGTATTTAGTTTTACCCTAGCAAGAGGATAGTAGCATCAGGGATCATTGCCAGCTCAGAGAATCTGGGTCCCCAAGGTGAGATACTGAAGGCTTCCTGATGCCATCTCCAGGCACACACCTCCTCTAATGCGTACAGGGCTCAGTGAATGTAACACTTGTTTAATTGTTAGCATGTACTGTCTTACAGGCTTTTAAACTTTCTTGAAATTATTACTCATCATTTAAATGGAAGTTTTTATTTCCCAGTAGTACTTATGCTCTCCGAAAGAAGAATCAACTTTTATATAGCTCCTTATGTCTTCGGTGTCTAGAAGGGAGGCATATTTTTTTGTGTATATCCAAATAAACACATTGGTTAAAAACTTGTTACCTAGAATGAATCATGGTGCAAAAATTCTGGCTTTCATTAACTACCCCCAAAGTGAAACATGGGGTAGCTAAGTCTTAATAGTTAAGCGGAAATGTCCACCTACTAAGGACCAACAGCCCAAAGGATAAGGTCTGAAGGTGGAGCTGCATGAGTCAGGCATTAGCCCCTAAGAGTTGTTGTGGCTGGGGAAAAAAGAAAAAAGAAAAAAAAAAAAACACACTCTACCAAAGAAATACCATTCACTTTAAAGGCTTGCTGGAGGCCATAACTACCAAACTGTAAAAGATCTGCACTTTTCTGGGTAACATGTGAAGACATTTTTTCTCTACTGATTCCTCTTACATATGGAAGAACTATTGATTTTGCTTTCTATACAGACCACTTAATGAAACTAAATTCAGCTTGAGATTCTTGTTGTATATCTGTTGACACTGTGGAAGTATTCAGCATGCTATCAGAACATTTTTCAAGAAATGTGAATGATAGGGTTCACAGAAGAAATATGTTAGGCTCTTTTTGCACTGGAAAGAAACATTCTCAGTATTAACCTCTTCCACTCACGATGTACGCCCCCTCCCCACCCACACCCTTCCCCAACGCCATCTTGACTGCCATACTCAACCCAAAAGGATGATGAAAATGAGACTATTTCATGCCTAGAAAAGAATCTTCTAATTCTAGCCCAGTGCAATTATGGACTTTCCAGTCCATGTTCGTCCCAATGCCTGTGAATGTATGATTATGGGAACACCCGTATTGAAAAAGAGGGATATATTTTGAAAGATCTGAAGACACTGGATAACACTTGAAAGACTGAAAATTCTTGATATGCCTCTCCACTTAACACTGAAGGAATTCTTACTGAGTGAAATTTAAGAACTGAGTACCACCTTCTCCTTGTTCATTATGCCTTCTTCATCTCCCCTCCTCCAATCCTGGGAGCTTAGTACTGTTCACAGAATAAAGATAGGCTTTGTTCTGTCTTCCCAAACAGAACTTTTCCTGAAACGGCTGCCATGGGGGAGGGAAGCAATAGCTGTGTAAAAGCTGACAGAATTGGTATACATACACAGCAATGCTAAGCATACTGTGTTTTATAAATCATTAGGCATAAGGTTACTTTTTTTTTTTTTTAAGCCTAATTTGAGTAGCCAAGATTGTTTACTTGATGGTCTAGTTTTTCCTTACTGGAATAGCCAACCCTAGAGAGAAAAATCCCTTCTTTTTTTTTTTCTCTCATTCTTCGTATAAAGAAAGGTTTTATATTTCAATTTTTTCCATCTTTCTAAAGTAGGAAGGCCTGATTTCAAATGAAGAAAGACACATAGAAGAGGTCCTAAAGAGTCTCTTGGTAGACAGAGAATTGTTGAATTTAAAGATAATTGAGTTTGACTTCTACCATATAACAGCAACCCACGGCCATTAGGATTCTTACTTAGACAGGGCTCATCAATTTTCACTAAACCTTATTCACAGATTTGAGAGACCTCGGCCGTTGCTAATAAATAGATGATGTGAAAGGGAAGTCTCTGGGAGGAAAGTGGAAGTTCCCAGTTCAAAAATAATCCTAGACCAGATCACACTCCTAAAAAGAATTCCATTAATATCTAATTCACTTCCTAATTTCTGTATGTATTTCTCAAGGTCTTTCCAATGCACAACTTCATATTCATTGGGTAAGGGGACATGACATTCTAAAAGAGCGTACTTTATACCTAATTCCATTAAGCTCTCACTTGTTAGCCACATTTTTTTCTTGTTATATTATCTAAATTGGACAACCCAGGGCATTTAGCCACCAAAAGTAACTGTTTTATGTTGTGATGAACTGTTGCTCATTATTTTTCATAGTCCTCCCACCCTAATTCCATTTTTACTTCCCCAAAGATACGTGTATTATTGTCATTTCTTCTTGGGTAGGAAACAGCCTATGAAGGTGGGGGGGGGGCATTCAAGGTCAGTGGCTCCTGTCTTCTCCTGAGATCTACTTACCCTGTCCCCAAGAAGCACATGATGATGTACTTCTTGAGCCCCAGAGGATAGGACTAAAGTCCCACAGAAAACACCTTTGGAATCCCTGCTGCTATCTGATTTTTGGGACTGCACAGTAGCAAGGGTAGTACTTCCCCAGCTCGGAGGGGGCAGGGCCTTCATCAAGCCCCAGGCCAAGAAGGGAAAGGGAACCTGGCTGTCTGGGCCAGCTACTGTGTTAACTAGTATACTACGTTATCTCAGTTAATCTCTTTCAGA